>CAAKHC010018459.1:0-11772 GCA_901007825.1 Macroramphosus scolopax
TTTTATTTTTATGTAAATATCTTTTGTCTTTCATAGTAACTGATTGTATGACGATTATGAACTGTGAGGGTATACTTTGTTATATTTTGTCTGTTTCTTATATGTCCATCATGATTTGAATGTGTGAGGGATCTCATTTTAAACAAGCCGTTGTGCTTTTATGAGCGATCCAGTTTAGAGGACCATTGAATTGTGAACTGTACTTGTACTGCTTCCATGTCCTTCTAAATAAAGCATTCAATCAATCAATCAATCAAGTAAACAAAGCGAATAAGACTCTCTGGGGTGTGTGTGTGTGTGTGTGTGAGCGTGTGTGTGTGTGTGTGTGTGTGTGTGTGTGTGTGCGTGTGTGTGTGTGTGTGAACAGAGCAGCGCCACAGCAGGTGGAGGCTGCGCAGGGAGGAGGCCTTCGCCGTGTGTGAAGGCGTTTAGCAGGAGAAGGCAGTGAAGGTGAACGCCAAGTCAAGGCGGCGACACGTGCGGCGGGCTGGATGTCAGCAGACACGGCATGACTCATGGTGTCCCGCCACGATTACTTCAATTAAAAAAAAAAAAAGCATGCTGGAAATGCATGCAATGATAAAAAGAAATATTCAATGTGTCGTCACTGCGTCGCTCAGACCCGGTGACGAATGTTAAATACACATTTAACTGAACGGCCATGGAACAGCTTTATAATGCATACTGCATTGTGACGTTTATAAAGAGATACTCAGCAGCTCTCAATCACACTGTAGTGATTGTCTAAATACTTTTTTTTGGTCCAATTAGGATTTTTGTTTTCTTTTTAATTGAATTCTGTTGCATTCTGATTTCTCCACATATCCAGGTCTTATATTGTATTTACTTTGTAAGTATTTAATATGTTTTGCATCAAAAATGTGGACGTTTTGTCCAGTTACTCACCATCACGATAGATTTTAGGTTTTGCCAGATTTAAAGGAATAGTTTTGCATGTTGGGGGAAATATTTGCCATTTTGACACGACTTCGATGAGAACATTGATCCCGCTCTCACATAATAGCTGGAGGCAGGAGGATACTTAGCTTAGCCTAGCTTAGCCTAGCTTAGCTTAGCTTAGCCTAGACTGGAAACAACCAGGCGGACGTAGTCTGTTATTTGTAGTAAATGTAAATAAAACAGCAGGTAGGTGATTATATTGTAAACAGCAGGTTTTATATGATCAGAAAAAACCCAGAAACGTCATGGAATATAAAAACCAGCAATATTCCAGGCCTGGAGAAGTTTTGGAAAAGTAGAAAAAAACAGAACCATATCATGTTGATTTGTGATGCTCAGAAGAGTTTGGCAGGCAGGCGGCTTTTGACGGAGCCTTCCTACTTCCACCCTTCATGCTAAGCTAAGCTAACAGCCGGCCAGTGTCCAGTGATGTGAGAGCAGCATCCATCTCATCATCTAACTCTCTGCAAGCCGAGTTTCCCCTCCATGTCAAACTATTTCCCCAGTTTCGGTTTTGTTAAAGCTATCATTTTAACTTTTTCTTCTAATTTGTTTGTCCTTTTGTGCAGATGGTGGAGACTATTTAGGATCCACATTATGACGAAGCACCTCAGTGAACCAATAATATAAGATATACAGTCTACACTCATAAGATAGATGAATAATATTATATCAAATGATGGATGGAGAGAAGAGTTTAATGGACCTATACTCACCACAGAGCCGTGCCGAACCAGACCAGACTAACCTGGCGTTTGCTTGGTCCGCTGTGAAGTAAGAGCGTATAAACAAACTGCTAGTCAACCGGTGAGATCCTTTGAAAGTGTTTCCTGCATCAGAAAATGAGGAGCTGAACACGTACAAAGAAAGTGAGAGAGGGAGGAGGTTTCGATTAACGACCATCACCAGCCGGCCAGCCGTCTCCTCCTTTAGCAAACATGTGGCGCCGCTGTCTGTGATACCTGTAACGTCTGTCATAGTGCTGGCGCGGTCTCCTATGTACATAATAGTGCCATACAAGTGCCAAAGTGACACCGTAGAAGTGTTCTGTAACGTCCTGCGGAGAACTTCGTCTCGACACACTGGAGCTCAGAGCAGAATCCTCCAGCTGTATGTAGCCTCTCTGTGATATCCCTCCACTTACTTTCACCATATCAAGTGTCCCTGAAAATTATTGCCTATAAAAATATTGTATATCGGTCTAGAAAAACAGTCTTATTTAGGATGTAATAACTGTTAATACGTAGGACTTTTCTACTAGTGAAGGTAATTTAGATTAATCTCTCTTTCCATCAGTGGCAAAAAAAAAAGCTGATAACTGTTTGTTGCTTTGGTCCGACGATACTTTTGCTTGAAACGAGTGGCACCGAGCGAAAGCCCCGACATTGTACAGTCGATTGCAGGTTGTGCGACAGCAGCCTGAAGCATCCTGCAACCCGTGCCTGGATATGAAGCTCTACCGTTGAGACTTTTTCCGCTGGGAGCGTAACGTGGTGCCATATCAACCTGTGCACTGTAACATTCAACAACAGCAACAACAACAAAAGAAGAAGCCAACATATTTGAGGTGTGTGTGCGTGTGTGTGTGTGTGCGTGTGTGTGTGTGTGCGAAGCGCCGGCAAGTGTGACGCCACTTGCTTTGACCTTGTATTCACCCGCGGCAACAGGACTGTTTCTTTTAGCACCTAAATGTGCTTGACATGTTTTGCCTTGTGATGAGAAGATAACTTTTGTGTTTGTTTTTTTTTAACATCTTTTTTTCTCTCATTCTCTCTTTCGGATGACTTTGCCTTGTGGTAACGGACAGGTTGACTTTTATAGCGGAACGTAATAGCGACACGAGTTGTGACATATGAAGAGTTTCCCGCCCAAATAGCACCAAAGACCCGCGGGGTTAAATCTGTCCCGACACATTTGAGTAAAGGAGAGTTGTCCTGTAAATATAAACTATTGGATTAGTCACTTGTTTTGTAAATGAAAAAGAAGATGTTATTGTGGAAGGAAACTCTTCATATGCTGGTAGATAATCTCTAGGTTTGAGCCGTCAGGCAGCATGTTGCCTTTAGCTGACATGAAGCCTCGTGCTAACCATGTTAGCACGAGGCTTGTAGAGTGATGTGTTTGATTCTCGGTGGTATTCAGTGTGTCAAGTTTCCTCCTTGCAGGGGAACCTTTCAGACGGAGAAGCGCATTGAAATAAGAAAATATCACCTATATTTTCAAAGCATCACTAAAGATTTTTTTTAGATATGCTTGATTGCTGCTTTTTGATTTAGTTTTTTTATTTTACTTCTTTTAAGTACATGGATTTATATTTAAAAGCTTTACGTCCTGTATATTTATTGGAAAAGATTTCATGATTGTATGTTTATTGTAAATACATTAAATATACTATTTTTGTTTTTAATATGACCTCTTTCTGCCTGATTATTATCTACTAAAGAGTCCACATTATATATCTGCATATCACTCTAGAACGAAAATGTGAACCTCATGGTGGCGCTAGAGAAACAGTCAGTGGATAAAAGCTATCGTACAAAATCTATCCAGTAGTGATAATGGTAGAAGAAACATGCTGGTGTCTCCAGGGTGAACGTGAGGAGAGATTCATCCCCTTTGGAACATGATATCCAATAGTGTTTCCTGCAACACAAAGTTTTTTACAAGTCGCAAAATAGAATAAACCTAGAATAAATCTAGAAAAAAAAAAATACGTGCACAGAATACAATAGAAAGTATTAAAACAAATTAAACATCCAGATACTAATTTATATTAGTTCTATTGACCTATAATTGTTTGGTGACCCGGCAGTATATATTTGCATGTCATCTGCGTGTCTTTGGTATGAAATCATAGAATTTTAAATGAAGACATCTAATTACAGAGGTCCAAAGGTTGATCCCTGCGGGACTCCACACAATGTTAAGAGTTGCTCTGATGCTCCATTCACAAGTGAAATATTGTGATCAACCTTTTTGAATGAAGCAGTAAAGTCCAATAACATGAGACCAGAATCATCAAACCTTGATAGGACCAGTCTGCCTCCAAAGTTCTCTCAGAACAACTTTCTCAATGATTTTACTATTACATCAGCCTGTAGTTATTGATTACTGATGGATACAGATATTTTAATATATATTTTGTCATTTTAGTTTTTGCTGCCAAAGTTAGTTCCATCTGAAAGCTGAGGTGTTTAGCATGCGCTGATAGTCATTACACGACTCTTGGATGAATATTTGGAGTTAGGTTGATGTACCAGCAGACCAACAGGACCTTCTATAGCAGACTGAGTGTTGGTGAAGAAAATACAACTATGCCGACATTTTTCAAATATGTTTATATATATATATACATCGTAAGTTTTACCTCCTCAGAACTATGAAAGGGTTTAAATGTAGTAGACTATATACATCTTGTGTGGGGTGTATAAGACATTGTGAGGGAATCTGCTGTATGACATACGGAGCCATGCTTGTGATAAAGGGCTACATTCACAGTGACTTCTGATAGGGTCAAAGGTCACATTTTTCCTGTCCAAACGCAGCGCTGGAAGAAGATAAATCCCGACATCACTTTATCGAAAATGTGCTTGCGCTCTAATTTCCTGTCATCCAAAGCCCTGCGTTATCCCCGGACCTCCCCGCAGAGCCGCAAACAGCCGATGGAGATAATAGCCGGGGTCGTGGGTTGACCGGTGAATCACCTTGTGAGGGAGCGGTGAACGTGAATGTGTTCGTGGTCCAGGTTGCAGCGGCGCTTTATGCGAGAGCGTGGTTGAGAGCTCTCCTGTTTCTCGAGTGCAGACGGGGTCTCGCCGGGGCCACAGTGCAGTGAATTGGAAAGCATGCCATTCCCTGTTCCTCTTGATGCCTAGTGACTCTGAGAGGTTGTGTCATGTTCCTTGGCTATTGACTCAATGACTTGGGACTTCACGACAAAAGCCTGAACCCATGCGGGCTCCCTGCGTGCTGACAGACAAATGTGTCTTCCACTTGTCTTCACAGTGACCCGAGGACTCTGCCGGCCTGACGTGTCCGCATCCCCAAAGTCTCACCTCCTGAACCCCAAAAATAACCCCTCCTCGACCTTGCTTGTCTCTCACGCTCTGTTGGCCGTGTGTCTGGTTGCTATCGAAGCAACTCAGTGAACCTGTGATGTGTTTTAGCGATCTAGCGATGGATTACCTTTCCGTGGCATTCAGCTTCCGCTACATGGATGACATGGCTGAGAATATGTGCAGCATATTATTCACTGTCAGAGCGGGTTGAAAAGTCAAGGCGCAGAGTAAGCAGAGGCCGTTAACTGGTAGTGAAATGACAGCACCAACCTGCATGGCTGCGTCTGCCTGCAGGTGCATCCAGGACACAGAATCTGCCGAGATTTGTTGGAGAAAAAAAAAAACATGCATATCTAGAATCGCCAGAATAAATTCCTCTTTACATACAGAAGGATCAGTCTGCATACTTTACTAACGTCTTGTCTTATGATGTAGGTCAGACAGCTGACCTGATTTATTGCAGGGTTCCTTGCGTTGCTCGGAAAAAATAAAATAACAATCTCTGACTCGATGACACCGGCCCAATTATCCCTTTCATGAAAAAAAAAAAAGGTCCTCTGACAAAAGAGGCTGTGAATTGCAAATGTAGTTGCAGTCCGTCCTCACGCTCTCCTCTCTAATCTAATAATGTGATCCATCATTTCAGAAGCTGCACATCCCCCCGAATCCCACTGAGGATTGTAGTATCAAGATGTTTGCATATCCATATATACATTCCTTAGAGACTGTGTGTGTTTGAAAAAAAATTCCCATGATTACATCTTCACAGTTTTAGAGTATAAATGTTCTCTCATATAAACTGCAGGCGGCCACATGACCAGCCAGGAAGCCACCAAGCTAACAGCACAGATGGAATAAAAAAAAACAACTAAAGCTCCTTCTTCTGTTGAGCAGTGGCGTTGTTGGTTGAGAGATGGTCCTGTTGCAGAATCATCCATTACCCTGATGAGCCTGCAGCCCTTGAGCTATGACAGCAACACCACACGATGAGCGAGACAACCGACTGACACTATTTGCTCCACCAAAGCATTCATCACACTAATTACCCGAGGAGCCCGAGCAGCTTCCTGCAGCCCGGTGAAGCTTCGGCTGCTTGTTTGCAGGCGGAGGTGGAGGTAGGGAAACCTCAGATAAGTCTAAAACGGAGGCTGTCCTCTCCTTCTGGCACCTCGTGCACATAATTAACTCCGGCACGTTGACAAATTGGAATGATGAATTTGGCCTCTATGAATAGAAAACAAATACACGATCAATCACACCGGCGGACGGTACTCTCAGTCTTAGGAAATGTGCCGCCGTGAAGGACAAAAGTCTTTGCTTTGAATGACATTCGGTGGAGAAGTGAGAGGGAGGGTTTGGATATGGTGGGTTTTTTCGCTGCTGCCAAGATGCAGAGAAAAGCATAATTTCATGTTTTAAATGTCAAATTAAAAGTTAAAACCAGCAATTTCAGTGCTCAGTATTTGCGTCTCTGAAGGACTTCACACCCTCCTCCTCCTCCTGCTGCTGTAAAAACTGTTGTCTTAAAAGAGGACGGATCCAAAGGGACAGTCTCTCTGAATCACTCCTTTGTGGCACCCGACCTTGAAAAGCACCCAAAAGAGTTTGTTGTTTTTTTTTACTTTCTCATTCACACGACTCCCCGACTGCCAGTGTCCCTCCTGGCCTTCATGCAGCTGTCTGAACCGATGACACCGCCAGTACATCACAGCGTCCCGGCTTCACCTGCCTTCACCGGCCGCCACGTTAACCGATCGAGAACAAGGAAAAGTGTCTGAGACACTGAGACACCGAAGCCTGGCTGCTCAGCCCTGAGAGTCACTGCAACCAGGGAAGAGGAGATCTGAACTGATCTGATTTAACCTCGAATGCATCCATCATTGAACTCCATAATTAAACTATAGTAATGCTTCATTAATGATGTTGTCACAGATTCTTTCATTTGTTGATTAGATTGTATGATAGATTATTTACAACGTGCACAGCAGGAGACCCTCCATCCTTTGACCCTCGATTCAAGTCGTGACAAACTAAAGCGGCCTGATCATGTAGAATTCGTCCGTCTTGTGTTGCAAACTTTAACATTCACGGAGCCGCTTTTTATTTGCGACGATATATTTGTGATTTTAAAAGCTGTTTTATTCTGTGACCTTTCACTTCATTCATGTAAGTGTCAATCATCATCACTCGTGCATCAGTAAGTTCTTTATTTTCTCTTGCGTCATTGTCTTGTGGTTTGCTTTACTTCCTGTCTTTGTTCGGTTTCCCGCTCTTTTTGTTATTGCTTTCACCTGTCAGCCAGTCAGCCCCCCCCCCCCCCCCTTATGTTGTGTCACCTGTGTCTTGTTACCTCATCAGTTCAGTTTGTATTCAAGCTCTTACTTTTCATTCCTTGTTTTCCTGCGTACGAGTCTGTGATTGCCGTGTGCTACTGTTTCGTTCAGTTCTTCCAGTTCACGCTTGTGTTTGTTTTCTTGAGTTCTTTATTTTGATTCCTACCTCGCACCTTTAACTTGTGAAACATTACATTTTCCTTTTTTCTGCATATGGATCCACCTGCCTCGACACACTCAAAAATTTAATATTTGACGTACACAAAGAATATGAAATACAAAAATACGTATTTGTTTATAAAAATCATAAATGGGACAGAAATACAACACAATATGGAACAATGTGTATCTTTAAGTTGCAGTTTTATGTCACCACACTTTCAGCTTTATTATGGCAGTTCATGTCTTCATCCATGAGTGTTCCTGATCCCAGAGCAAAACAGTTTGATGGTTCTTCTTCTTAAAGATCAGCAATAAATTCTGGTTAATTTCACAGGAAATAAGGAGTCGGTTTAAAGTTAAGTTGTGTGTATTCCGATCATTTCCTCGGCTATGTGGGTTAATCTTATGCCAGATAATGAATTCAAGTCTCTGCTGGGGTCAAAGGTTAAGTAGGACTTTGTACAATTCCTAATGAGGATCCCAACATTATGCCAAGACGAGCCTCCGCTCACAACTCGGAAGGCCGTTGGCGACGCGTTATCATTGCACACTGACCTGTAGCGCGATGCGTCTCGTCAAGCATGAAATTCCCCACATGGCAGAGTCAGAGGTCATCGGTCTGGGGTTAATGAAAGGCGAGCGATGGTCCGGCGGTCACAGGTGATTCAGAGGCTGAGGCGCGCTCATCTAACTGACAAGCTATTGTTGCTCGCTGCCCAGGGTTTGACCCTGCTTAGCAGCTTTAATGGCTGCCAAGGTTAACAGCAAGGAGACGATCTACCTGCTCTGTTTACTGTCCACTGTCACAATTAATAAGATGATGTAACAGTCAGGACTGCGTTTGTTAATCTGAAGTTACAACTAACATTTGACTGTCACTGCTCCCGTGTGCTGACGTCCAGAGCAGTTAGCTAAAGATATTAAACATGTGAAACAGTGTGATGCTAATATAATATTCTGATTTTGGATTTTAAAGCTGAATATATGAGGAGCTCGCAAAAACAGATGCAAGACATTTTAAAAAATGGACGAACGATTAATGAAGAATATAAAAAAAAAATGTTTTAAAGAAAATGTATTTTAAAGTCTAAATTTATTGATTCATTTATATATATATTTATTTTATCAATTTAAAAAAAATTAAAGTAATTATTATAAAATTCTAGGCTGATACCAAAAATATAAAACAAATAAATAACAACCTGGCTGATAGACGATATCAGTTTTTTTATTTTAGTTTTTGTTATTTCTTCCACTCCAATGAAAACAAAGGAACCTTCTATTTCTTTTAAATAACTGAACTATTGGTAAACTTATTAGCTGCTGGCAGTCAACCAGGTCAGTGTCAGTCAATATATTGATGCATCCCTTTTTTATTCTTTATCGTTTTTACAAATGAACTCTTTATTTATCATCCTACATACATGATGTCCTCCTTTTCTGTTTACTGTCCAATCAACCTGAAGCTTGCGGCCACAGGTGAGTGTTGGAACGTGTCCCAGCTGGTAAACTGGGAGTTTCACCCTTGAATACACTGTTCTGATACTAACAGAACATTCCAGGGAAATATCGCCCCCTGTTGGTCTGAAGAGTGAAATGTGTTCAGAGTAGCTACAAATTACACCTTCAACCTCTTTGTTAATTAAATATTAAATCTCTATCATTCATAATAATATTACTGCGAAATGTTCTGAATCAGGAAACTGTTTGTGAGACTTCTTTTGTTGAGTTTTCCCTTAATAGCACAGCAGGAGCAGAAGAAGACTCCGGTCAGCTTTTGATTTCCATCATCCTGAAGAGAAATAAGAATCCTGACATCATAAGAGACGAACACTGTGTGTCAGCGTTTCCTCTCGGTGGTGTGACGGCCGGTTCCTCCTCTGTTTGTGTGCTTGTGTCTCCCCTCTACGTCCCGGTGGACAGATTGTGTGTGTGTGTGATAGGTCACTCTGTGTGTCCAAACATGCATTTAAGACCAACACTGGCTGCAGACGTCCACTGGACGAGGTGAGGCAGGTCACGGTGCACTTATAGATCACAACCATTAAATCTCATTAGCATAAAGAGCTTACTGCTCACCATTTGACTCTAAATCATCAGAATACTAGCGAGTTCCCAGAAGACAACAGTGACAAAACTCTGCTATATCACAGCTGTGTGTGTGTGTGTGTGTGTGTGTGTGTGTGTGTGTGTGTGTGTGTGTGTGTGTGTGTGTGTGTGTGTGTGTGCGTGTGCGTGTGCGTGTGCGTACCAGGTATTCCTCATGTTGTCCATGCAAGTGATGGATGTTTTCTGTCCCACTTCCCGTCTATCTAATGATATTAAACATATATTGTCTTTAACAGATGATCATACGATCCCACTGCCGTGTTATAGTCTGAAAGCATCGCTGTGGCTCGATGCAGCCGGCCTACACCGCCTCTCATCCTGGTGCTTTTTGCGCACACAGCATGTCTCTTCTGGCCAAACTCTGTCTCACTTTGTCTCCAATTAGCTCATGTTCAGCTCCCCCACTGGTGTCGAGTCTTAAAGGGCAGCAAATCACCCAAAACAGGAGCAACTTATCATCTTTAAACTCCCAAATCAGTGATTAATGTTAACTGGATTTGTCACGAGGCCGAGCAGGGAGGGGGAGAATTAAACTGCGGTGGGATGCATCATCCACATCCATGTGTGGTAAACACTTTAGCCTTAACCTTCCACTGTTGATTGGTCTTGGAAGTCGGCCATGTGTTTTGTTAGCAAGCAGAGCAAAGCTTGTTTGTGTGTGTGAGCAGCTGCTGGACGACTGCAGAGCTGGCCGTCTGGAAGGACGTGACGGCGCACTCGGCCTCGGGGACGCGTGGTGCATGAGTCAACGGTGAAATGGCCATGCAGACATTTTCACATGACTTGCTAGCGAAGGGGTTTCCATGCACATCCCAATGATCTCTGCATTTCTGACTGCAAGAAGAGGACAGACTCCAGAGTCCAGGTGCTGCTGTGTGGCTGTGCTGTGTTGCAGTATAAAGTGTCCAAGTATATATATATAATTATATACTTGTTTTATCCATTTTTGTCTACTTGCTCTGAGTACTTGGTTTCATTACTTCACTCCCTGTTGATTGTACACATAAATATACCAGGACCCTCCGGTTCATACACATTCAGGGCTTTAACCTGGACTACAACTACACAAACGTGCCAGCAGATACTCCACCACCCTCGCAGTACCACGCACATAAAAACACACCGGCCTCATGGTCCCGGCTACTGTAACACAGCTACTTTAATAAGAACACTTCAACCAAATACAACAATAAAATGAAAGACTTAAAGCTAGAGAAATACTAATCCTACGATGTATTATATAATAGTACTCTTACTTTAACTTTACTTTACAACTTAAAAAATGTAAATTAAACTTTCGGTGCAGGAGTTTTCCTTGGGAGCATTTTTGCAGTTTTGGATGGTTATTTCAAATTAAAGTAAATGATCTGATTTCTTCCTCCACCACTGCCAATATGTGTTTCCATCAAATATCCAGCGCTGCTCCCAGAGAGTGAGACATTCTACGACTGTTAACTGTCTTGGTAACGTTGGTGAAACACTGATATTTATGGCCTTCACACCCAGATTTTAAATGTTTTCTTAACATCTTTCACTATCAGGTCTGAAATAAAATACAACCCTAATTATTTCTCTCTTTGGTGAAACTGTAATTTAAGCAAATAAATTAAAGTAAAAAATTATTATTATTATTATTATTATTATTATTATTATTATTATTAACAACTTGCTCATTTTATTATAGTAAAATAATTTTACTTTCTTCATCCACACACTCCTTCTTTTCTTTTTTTAACATTAAAATTTGTGGAGTAAATCTAAGTTCAATTGTTTAAATAAATAAAAAAAACAAAGTATATAAACTCATATTTAGTGGTCAGTTACAGTTGGTGCTACACATGGTGAAAGGGAGGAGTAACATGTTCAAACACCAACTACAGTGCAGTCACTGTTTATGTCGTGCAAAGATAAGATCAGATAAGATAAGACAAGATAAGATAAAATAAATCCTTCAAAAATCCCTAAAATGAATATAACAAGGTGAATAAATAAATAATTGTAACAGTATAAAAGCCAATACTAAATACAGAGAACAGACACTAACAATGTTGTCACCCACATATTTCATATGACAGATTGAGGAGCCCCCACACACACACACACACACACACACAGTATTTAAAACATGTCAAAGCAATACATCAACTGTA
>CAAKHC010018472.1:10758-24984 GCA_901007825.1 Macroramphosus scolopax
GGGGGGGGGGGGGGGGGGGGGGGGGGGGGGGGGGGGGGGGGGGTGCGGTCGGGTGTCAGTTTAACCCTCCTGGGGTTTTCAAGGCACTAAATCTGCAGCAGCGTGAAACGACACCTGTTAGATGGAGCAATGACTCCATAAAGGAAAACAGTTAATATTCCAGTCAAGCTGATTATTTGAGAAACAAACGGGCAACCACATCTGGCACCGTCATGGAGGTCCGACGGGGGGTGGGGGGGTTGTATATAAGGCGTTTATAGCAAGGCAACAAAAAAAGCATTTAAGATTAGGTTGCTGGTTCATCGTCAACATTGTCCTGTCCAAACATCATCCAGAAGCGATATTTTTGGCAAATAGACTTGTGAATGTTTCAAGTCAAAGCCTGGAGGCCGTTAGCTTCGCTAACATAGCTGGCTAGCAGCTAGCTGTATAGCTATATATTAGCTAAGTTAGCATGGCTCTGGCCAAAGTTCAAAAACATAATACATAAAAATGACACCTCTAAAGCTGAAAAGTGAACATCCGTCATTCTGTTTTATCTGATAAATGATAAATGCTTTACTGTTTTTAACTGTGGACGTGGCTCGGCTAGTAGCATCCTCCTGCTACCAGTCTGTATACAAAGCTACGCTAGTCACATATGCAAATTTGTAATTAGCATTAAGGTTGCTATTTGTAATCATTGGCTAACTCTCAGCATCATACAGGGTTTTGAAAGGTGGTGTCAACTTCTACATCTCTGCTTTCAATAGACAGCGAAGCAGTAAAGATTAGCTGAATGATGCTAACATGTAAGCTAGCAGCTGGCTGTAGCTGCTATGAGTTGATTATGTCCGTAGGGCGTGACCTCGGTCCAGGACTAACTGTAACTGCTCATTTTGCAGCAGCATCTTGACAAACTGAAAGCTAACCGCCGCGTATGTGGAGGTCAAAGTCTGCTTTACGTGGCGTGCAAACAGCATCCTACAGAGACAAAGCTTCTTATCAGGGACATGCAAGTGCGGTGATAATAAGCTCTTTGGGGGGTTGAACAAACGGTGTTGTGTCCCAAATATCAAAGTGGTAGAGCACAAGAAAACAAAAGGGAAAAGGCATAAGAGTTCATCCGCTCTCAGCATTACGTTAATGTTTAACTTGCTCACTAAGGGACGGATCCCGAGCTAATGATGGTTCAGTCTTTGCTGCAGGTGGTGCAATTTTGACCTCGGTCAGTGTTTCTATCACTGAGGGTCAGACAACATGTTGTTACTCCACATGTGCACAACTCGTCTTCATCTCTTTAATGAGGCAGCTCTGCAGAGCAACATAGATCCTCATCCCTTGATCTAATTCAAGTTCAGAAAAAGGAGAAGCCACTACAGACTCGCTACAGAAGCGCTCCTTGTCCGAGAGTCCTGATGGATATCAGCCGCTGCTTTAAATAACGTGTTCTATGATCTGGTCGAGCCGAAGTTCAACAAAAATAAAGAAAGAAAGAGAAGTACATTGAGATAGCAACTCGACCACTTCCCGGACAATCAGTGTCTTTGTGGAGCCCCAAGAGACAGGAGCGTCTTTCCCGTGAGACCGCGATCTAATGTCGTCCTCTAAGAAAACAGGAAACATAGTGTCGGTCGTCCAAATATCCACAGAGAGTCACGTGTCCCACATTCATTTTTTTAAGCGCTTGATCAAGAGAAGGGACGAAGGGGTACCAAGTCCAACAGGTGTGTCTTTGTCATCTTGGTTCCCAGGTTGGCTGAAGCGGCTCCACCAACCCGTCATGTGTCAATCAGCTTGTTTTCATTAAGCAAGCATGATGGAGTGATGGACGAAACGAGAGACAGTCCTACAGCAGTGGTGCCTTGTTTCTGTTCACACGCCGGTTTCTGTTTTCCTTCTTTGATTGAAAGAAAAATGTCAAAAAAAATCAATGGAGGGAGAGGCAGGTTGGTTTCATCACAGAAGAAGAACAATGTACTGATTGATCGAATGGAAAACAGCATCTCATGCTCCATTAAAACAGATAGAAATCTAAAGAAAGCTGTCTTTGTCTTTGAAAAGTCTCTTTGCCCGTAGAGAGTAGAAAAGCATAAGCGAAACTTGAGTAAACCTCTAATATCTCTGCCTCTTGATGAACCAGTGTCTCGTCTGTTTCCTCAACCCAGAAAGGTAGGAAAGATAACAAAACAGTGAGAACCTTTTCTCTCCTTTTTCTTGAACTGCCTCGGGTACATTTCTTCTTGTCAGCAACCAGCAGGCACATCGGACATGAAGTCAAACTCGTTTTGACCGAGCCATAGTTCAGGCAACTCGTTGGCTCGGTCCAGGCCCAACTCCACCACCAGAGACATGAGAACCTCTTCATCCACAGGGTCAAAGTCTATTATTCCACTTGCACTTGAGCCCTGGTTCCCCATGCTGATCCCGACACCCATCCCCCCTCCTCCAAGACCTCCGGAGGGCCCCAGGATCTGGTTTCCAGTACCCAGAGGCGAGGCACCAAATCCCCTTTGAGCACCTCCAGGCGTCAGATGTCCGGCAGAAGCACCGGCGAGGTTCTGGTAGTGTGAGTTGAGCTTCTGCAGCTGCATGCTGGCAATGAGATGCGGCCCCGTCTGGAGGCAGAAAGGCTGCGGTTTGGAGTGCGGCGCCGACGTCAGGGTTGACCCAGGTGAGGGGGCGGCGCCAGAGGACGGGGAGAAGGGCACGACGGAGGGTTTGGAGGAAGGGTAGTGAAGCAGGGAGTTGAGAGGAGAGGAAGAAGAGGAGAGGTCCTTCATCGCAGCGTGGGCGTTGCCAGGGAACAACAGTGAGGTCATCACCAGGAAAACCCCTGAGCCTGCGGGAGGAAAAATAAAGAAGGGATCAGAGATGTTGTGCAATTTATTCAAACCTGGGACGTGAGCAGAGAAGAGATAATCCTGTTAGCTGGATGGTCGGTTACATCATGAAGATACCCTGATAGATCGGAAACTTCCTAATGGAAACCAAGAGCGTCTAAATCCAGACCTGTAGAGCACCGACACAAACAGGAAATGCAAATTATAGAGCTTGAAGTTTGTTTTTATACTTCCAGTTCCCTTCCACCGCCTAAAGAAAACCTTCATGCTGTTCGTTGCCTCACTCAGTGATTGATTAACCCAACGTCCTCCTTCACTGATTGAAGAAGATGCTTCAGAGGTCGGCCGTCCCGGAGCACGACCTCCCGAACACGAGGCCGCTCCGGACCACAACAACAGAGGCGTTGTTGACTTTAGAGAAACTTTCCCATCTGACCCGGTAAATAAGTGAGCTGTCTGTCGAGTCGACGCCGCTGCCTGCGCGCCGCATGACTCACGGCGTCGGAGACAGGGTGTGTATCCGCTTGATGTCGGCTGTTCCTTATGACCTATTGAACGGCAAATTAACCGTGAAAACTCCGTGGGGAGACGGCATGTGGATACCAACCGGGTCGGGGAATGTTTATAGGCTTGTGTATGTGTGTGTGTGCGTGTGTGTGTGTGTGTGTGTGGAGGTCCCAACACAACAGAGCCTTTGAGGATCTCAAAGAGTGATTGGGTCACATGGAAGGATAACTACATCTGGGCACTGACAACAGAGCATATGTCTGAGTGAGAGTGTGTGTGTGAAGGTAAAAAGGGCAGTCGAAATGCATTGTTTTTGGTGTGTGTGTGTGTGTGTCTGTGTGTGTGTGTGTCTGGGAAAAGCCTCAGGTTGACGTCTCCGATCTGGTTTATATCACACACAGGAGGAACACTTACATCAGTTTGAGTAAGTTAATGGGCAAATAATATGTACCAATAACACCCCCCCATCTCTCTCTCTAACACACACACACACACACACACACAAACACACACAGCCCCGCCTCCCACCTCTTGCTGTTATGTAGCGGGAACTTAATTGCTACAGGCAGGCATGCAGCTGCACTCGACTGATAGAGTTAACACACACACACACATACACACACACACAAAGATACCAAACAGCTGTCAATGGCAGGTCTGTGTGTGTGTGTGTGTGTGTGTGTGTGTGTGTGTGTGTGTGTGTGTGTGTGTGTGTGTGTGTGTGTGTGTGTGTGTTCATTATTCATCAACTGATTACTGTCAGGGTCAGGCGGCACATGGTGTCTCTGTTCAACAGCTTTTCAGCACACGGTGGAGGACGCACACACACACACACACGCACACACACACACACACACACACTCACATGCATTGTTTGCAGAGCTGCAGCAAACGCTCGCTTAAAGACACTTGTAAGTGAGAGTCTAATGAGGATTGACGACTTCCCCCCGGAGTCACAGCGAAATGTGACAAAGTCATTAGTGATCCGTTTGGCACGCGTCCGTCAGGGTTGGGTATCGAACCTCAGAGCGTTCCCGTGGAAACCTCCAGGTACCGAAGCCTGGCACCGAGCGTCCCATCGGACCCGCAACCTTGTTATGTTCTTTGAACCGACAGGGCCGAGATGTTTGCCAGTTCTGGACCACCTGTAATCATACAGCTGCTTTTATTTGGACAGACGTCGGGAAGAGTTGAGAACAAACACACGCTCACGTTGCTCAACACGACACATGAAGAGACGTGTTTCTTTGTGTTGCTAAATATATCATCCCTGTTTGTTCTTGAGGGTTTCGAGGAGGTGGCGCAACACCAAGTCGTGGTTTGAAGCTGAGCTGTTGAGACATGGTGACGGTTGGATGAACATCTGACACTAAAACCCAACAGTCCTTTTGTTATATGACAGATTTCAGGGTTTACTGACGCCACGTTTTGGGGTATTTGGGACCGACGATGTCCCAAAGTGTTTGCTGGTGTCCTCCCAGCGAGCAGGAGGACGCTGCGTTGGAGTTAGGAAGGATACTGTGTGAAACTCCTGGAGGGGTGCCAATGTTTTTTCCTGCTCTCAGCTGACCTGACTCATTGTGTTCCTCCACCGGTTTTATTGGACAGTGGAATCAGCCACCGACTCCGTTTCCCTGTAAAGTGTTTTATTATCCGTGTGGGCTGCCGTCTTCGCCACCGACTGGTCTGCATTTATTTTAATTATCAGCCATTAAAGTCGGCTGTCTGTGCCAGATCAGTAGCGCTAACAGGGAACAACAGAGCAGCTCCGCTCTCATGCGTCTTATTATTGCAGCTGCATTCTCTAAATTGTTTTCTTTATTGATTAACTCGGCATTTCCATGAACTGGATGTTAGTTTACTGTGAGAAAATATGTCACAAGTTCTCCAGAAACTGGTTTATAACTGGAGCATCATGGAAACCTGTATTTTGATATTTAATTACAAAATATCTCCACTAATTATACATTCAAGTGACTTCCTGTTGGAGTATTATAGGAACAAATAAAAGGTGATGTAGCTGAAATCCTTTGTGAATATTTAGTAGCTGCTCTGGAGCTTTCAGGCGCATCACATAATCTCACACACCATATGTTCCTCCAGCTTGACAGTTTCCATGGTGAAGCCTGTTAATAAGAATTTAAGGTTGATTAAAGTCCCTGCAGTTGCAATCTTGGAGGACTTCTCTTCCAAAAAGGTGTAAAATAATGATTCATTATTATTATATATTCAGTTCTTTGTCTACTTCTTCATGAAAGATGTTTGGAGTTCATCTAGGAGCTCAAACTGAGGAGGAAAAATGTCAATTTCACACGAGGTATTACTGCCAAAGCCTGCAGCTCCAGGCAGAGAAAATGCTTGACCTCATTTAAAATGTTATGTAAACACTTGAGGAGGAAGACTGGGTGCAGAGCCCATTAAAAACTTTCACTCGACAGATTTGCGGCGCAAACACACACTGACAAGTCCTGTGACCGTGTTCGGAAACACAACAGAACCCGAGGAGATGCCAGAAAGTTACTAACCTGTGAGAAACACCACCGGTGCAGCCGGACGGAGGGCAGCAGCAGGGGATGAAAAACAAGATAGAAACAGGAGCAAAGTGTCCAAAGTCTTCAAAGTGGGAACCAGTTAACTGTAAACTTGTGTTGTCTGCAGAGGCAGAAATAAAAGTGTGTTGACAGAGCGACACACTGGCTGGCTGCACTGCAGAGACTCTGGAGGGTTTGTCAGCTCCTCAATGAGCCAGTTACTGAATAAAAAGCATTTTGTGCCTCCCTCCCTCTCTCTCTCTCTCTCTCTCTCTCTCTCTCTCTCTCTCTCCAGCTCTCTGTGTGAGTGTTTCTGTGTGTGTGTGTGTGTGTGTGTGTGTGTGTGTGTGTATCCAGGCAGGCTGACTTCCCAAAACAAGGCACGGCTCCTCCACTGGATCAGGATGGATGATGATCCCACTGGTTGAAGCAAACACAACAGATTCTTTAAAGGTGGCACCACACTGGGAACCTACGTCACTAGAAAATGATGTCTGGTTGTGATAAAGGTTGTGATGTCACATGACCCAAAGTTAACTTGGTGAGAGCTGGTGGAGATTCAAGATCAGACTTGCAATGAAGTTTCCAAAGCTTTAGTCACATTGTTGGTGGCTCGTCCCTCATTAGTCGGTACAAAGGGGATGAAGCTTGACGTGGGTGGTGAGAGGGTTGGATGAATCCTGCACCACGTCTGGGGGAGTCCGGACTCCGGGGTTTGGAGGCTGCCGCTCTGAAGGGCAGATGTTGCCAGTTCTGAAGCAAACACCATCAAGAATCAAATGGACCATTTCAGACCACTCAGTCTTTGTTTGTGTCACTCATCCAGAGAGAGAGAGAGAGAGAGAGAGGGAGAGAGAGAGAGAGCTGGTCTGCAAATCATCTGCATAATTACATGTTCTAACTTGTCAAGGCGTCTTCATGTCACTGATGTGTGTGCCCAGTGATTGATTGTGTCGAGACGTGTGATGCTTTTTGAAATCGAACACGTTGCTTTGGTGATTTCGTGTCTCGTATGATTCAGAATTTATTGTGAAATATGAAATGCACATGTAAAAATCACTACAGTTTAAAATCATTGCAGCCTGTTGGAACATATCATGAAATACTGATCATTTCATATGTTACGACATCTTAATAATATAGCATAAGAACAGGAATACAGTAAAAAAATAAATACAAAAAGACGAATAAAAACGCATTCGGAAATCGCAAACCTCCACCAAATCACATTAAAAAAAGAGGCATTTTTTTGTGATCTTGAATGAATCTGCCCCAAATTTAAATGAGTTATTCCTTGGTCAACGTTACACCGATCCAACAATTTCGGGGGAAATCGGCTTTGAAGTTTTTGTGTAATCCTGCTAAGAAACTCACAAATAAACCAAAGGTAAACTACAACCTCCTAATAAGATTATTTAAACAACTGTTTTTCTTTACTTTCTTGCGGTAACGAATGAGTCCCCATGTTGGACATCAATCTCTTTTTCCTACAATATACAACGTATCAGAGACACAGGTGACTTTTAGATTATTGAACGTCCAGCTTGGCTGGGACTCGACACCAGATCTGCTCATTCTCTTCTGCTCCGGGTCCATTTGCCTAATTTATTCATAAAGGACACACAACGGCTGTTTGGGGAAAGAAAAATCACCAAAAGTGTCATTAGGGAACCTCGGACCGATTCATCCCCAAAAAAAAAGAAGGAAAAAAAACGTCCCTCCCCCACGTCCAGCTTCAAACAAGAACAAACCCCGTCCATAGTCACCATTCATCTCAATGGTCTCGGCGAGAACATCATTACGCGCCAACAACATGCGTCCACGCGGTCAAGTGCCGCGTGCTCAGTCTCCCTTCCGTTAAGCAGATAAAAGGTGGCATCTGTCTTTATTGTGCGAGCAAATCCCCTCCGCCATTGACCGCAGACTCTTCACTTGTTGATGAGGTGGAGGACGTATAGAAGGAGGCCCCCCGGCTGCTTTGTTACCCTGGCGGCGGGAGGTGGGGTGTGGGGGGGGGACGGGGACGTTATGCAAATCAAACAAACCGTTTGTGACTTCCAATCTTAGCAGACAAATACTTATTGCATGTTGGTCAAACTGCCGGCAGCGAGAACCGGACTGTTTGTTTCACTCGTGGAAAATGAGAGGGTAAACAGCGGCTCTAAAAGCTGGCGTGTTTGCCGAGCGAGTCGTAAAAAACGCCTGCTAGCCTTCAGATGTCCTATAATTAGAGTTTCCCATACGTAAGCAGGCTTTTACAACACCGATGCAAATGTGCAGCAACAGAAGAAGGAGTCTGGTTTATCTAAACTAATCGGCAGCGCGGGTTAATGACACTATAGTCAAAGCAGCGGCCGAGGCGTGGAGGGGCCCGCTGCTGATTTGCATAAATGTCGTTGGGGAAAGTTTTTTTTTTCTTCTTTCTTTTTCCATGGAGCAGTAAAGGTGTGTTCAAAAACCGAACCAGGACAGGAATAAACCCGCTGAGGTAGAACGTGCACATCACACTGGGATCGCTTGTTCGGCCAAATTAGGAGCCGCTCTCGCCGCGGAGAGATGTTTTTGTTTCATGAATCGGAATCCTCCCTTTTAAATATTACATAAAGGTTTTACTGAAATTAACGGAGCGTGCTGGGATAACACCAGCAGATGAAGTCAGCAGGACAGAAACTGCATAACTTTACACCTCGTCACTGTCGGATTTGAGCGGAGCGTTCGCTCCAAAGTCTTACTGCATAAATTCCAACACTTTATATAGGAAAAAAAACAAATGTGTGTGCGCTGCTCGAGGAAGGAAACGTGAGCCAAAACAAATTACAGCCCAATACTGGCAAGGAATGTCTGTCTGCACCATAATATGTTCCTTTACAGAATCCGTTGGATCACACGTCTGGGTTATGTGGGATTTTAAAACCCCTCCTACCAAAAAAAAAAAAAAAAAAAAAATCTCCATAATCTTGTAATGTGAATTCCATGCTCCAACATAGCTACAGGACAACGTTATGTAACACTCACTGTGCCGTATGTATAACCTTGCTCCCGAAAGAGTAATCGGATGAGACAGAAGCAAAACCGGTGCCAGAAAATATTGGGACTCTGCAGCAGAGTCGGGATTACGACGGAAATATGTCCCTGTAAGATATCTGCAGACTGGGAGAGAGTCCATCCATCAACCCACGACCTCGGGGCTCACACTGCACGGCCTGTTTTAGCTATTAACAATTGTCAATAAAGGTCCATTTGAATGCTCAGGGGCAGGTTAGCAACAATGCTACCAAAAGGTAGCGTTTCTATCTCTATGCATGTAAAGGGAAAAGCCACGTGGCCTCTGGTTCAGCTGTGCCGCCACCGGGACGTCGGCAGCAGCCGATCCGTCCTCGCTGCACGGCAAGCAAGGCCAGAGGAAGTTGGTCCGTCTCCAATACGAGTTGTTCGGCTAAGAAACGAGCTCCCATGTTACCGTGCATGCTCAGTCTGAACACATCGCCGGTCCAGACAAGCTAGCAGCGACACCGCTAACATGGGAAAGTTTTGGTTTCAGAAAAACACACCACGATAACAAAACATTGGCCGCATGACCCCAGAGTACTTTTTTATTTCCAGTTTCCCTTGGCTACACTTCTAACCATAAACAGCTAAAAGACCCGGTTATGGTTGTGCGGGTCACGGCGGAACCCGATCCCGGGGTTGTTCTTCTCAAATGCAATCCAGGGATTCCAGCGGTGCCCTCGATTCCTCTCAGGGGCCCCTGAGTTTTTCTAATTTGACTCTGTGGAGAAAAGAAAACTACACAAACACACACACAAGTCTCTCACGTCTCTCATGTTTACAGCCCCTGCACGGTACCGTGTAAACCGCCACCCTCCTCCGAGTTTACGAGATCGGATTTCAGTCGTCTCCCCTTTTCCGAACTCGTAAACTGTGTAATGAGTTTCATTCGCTCCGGCTACATCGGGCCCGAAACCGCCGCGGCGACCGCAGCAGTGTTCATAAAGATCACAGGGAATCCTCAAACACACACTTCTGTTCAGCACATGCCAGCGCTGACGGGTGACTCCTACATTTGGTGTGAATTTCCAGGCCATTAATTTGGGGAACATCACTTCTAAAGGAAACAGCCCGACAGTTGTGGTTCCTCTTTCAAACGCTCTCCATTAAAAAGCCTCTATTAAGGAGCCACGGCTGCATAAATCACTGCTTAAAATGCTGCACAGACACACGACAACAACACCCTCTGCTGTCTTTCATTTCTACGAGCGGCCGTGACGAGCACAGCAAAACATCCCAAAACACAGAGAACCAGAGAAGTTAGCTTTTAAATTCGTGTTGTCACATATAAACTGTATTTATAAGGGAATTAAACATTGTTGGGGTAGTTACAGTAGTTATTGGCTGCTTATATTCAGGGGCGTTAATATAATAGATGCTGGAGGGGGCTCAAAGTTCCCCCTTAGAATTATATTCTTTTACAATTTGTAAGAATTTAGAACGTTTGGAAACTGTTAAAATATAATAAGATTGTTTTATTTTTTTATGTGGAAGACTTACATACTGTACCTTTAAATATTTTCTACAGTTTGCTCACATTTATTTTTAGTCACAAAAGTGATTCCTCTCTTCTCACCGGGGGGGTTAAAGTCCCGGCAGCACCGGGGGTGAAGGTGAAACCCGACACCTGACGATCTGGTTTTCCATTCACTTGAAAAGTGACGCAAACAAACACACACACACACACATTAATGAAGAACACACACGAGCTGTAAACTGTAAAAACCTGCTTTAATTCAGCTTCACATCCCGTCACTGAACCTCATTCACACAAGGACATTTAACTTCAACAGAAAAAAAAAAAAGAGGACAGTGAACATTGTACAGCGACCGCATCACCCCCCTCCGCTAATTTAAACTCCTTTCCCCTGGAAACACTCAGTTAATGTTTTCCAAAACCCTCTCGCACTCTTTTTCCTCCCTTCATCCTGCACTCGTTCACTCCGAGCCTCAGGGCGAACGGGGTCTGCTCCATATTGTCTTCATTAAAGCCGCAGAGCGTTGATCTGGTCTGGAAACATGGTGTGTGTGTGTGCGTGTGTGTGCGTGTGTGTGTGTCGGAGGAGGCCGCGGCTCCTAAACCACATTCTTTAAATTCCCTGTAAACAAGAGAATAAGGCAGATGAGAGGGACGGTGGGGCGAAGGCACACATGTAAACAATACACATGATACACACACACACACACACACACACATTTACACACAAACGGAGGAGGGAAAGGGTCGACTTCATCACATCACAACGGGGCACAGAATCAGGCTAAATACACATGGAGGACGCCGGGAGAAACCAAAGCAAGGATGGAGGCAGAATGGAGGAGACAGAAAGACACACACAAATACACAAACACACACACACACACTTGTGCCAATGGATATGCAAAATAACATCTGGCCGAGGTACGCCCCGTCGTTCCCGAGGAAATGCAAGCATGCAGACGGGGAATGGATATGGAAATGACAACGTTAAGCAACTCACAAATTCATTTGCATGACACACAAACACACACGTAAACACACACACACACACACGTAAACACACACACTTGTATCATCTGTTTACTCGATGTTATGCTGCAAAACATGCAGCTTTGTTTATCTATTGTTATGTTAAATTACCTGATGAGAAAAATAAACATGTTGCAGACACACACACACACACACACACACACACACACACACACACACACTGGGCGGATGAGTAATTGCCCTGACGCAGTGAGAGAGGATGTCCTGTTTGTTGGCCATTGTGAAGCTGTCATGTTCTGCCCGCAGCGACAACAACAACAACAACAGCAGCTTTATGGAGGAGCTGGAGAAGAAACAGTAAGTGTGTTTCCGTGTGTCCAGGATCTCGTCTGTTGCAGCTTTGGCACATGAGGGGTCAAAGATACGGAGGGAGAGAGGTGAAGTAAAGACCTGCAGGATCCTGCAGCGGTTTGGACTGTTGAATGAATGTTCACGCCTTTGCTTGACGTTCCTTCTCGGCGTCAGCGTCTGTTTGTTGCTCGTTCGTCCTCGTTATGATCAGACTCCCTGCGTCCGTCATCCGCAGACATGAGTCCATCTGATCCTGATCTCACACTGAACCCAACCAGGTCACATCGACACATCATAAAACATCCCGACTCCAGCTGATGGATTTGTTGGGTGTCCCACTCCGTCTGCTACCACGGAGACCCGGCTCCAGGTGAGCGGCAAAAAAATGGATGCACGGACAATTAATTACCTTCCAACATGTCACGTCTTAAATTCTAAATTGAAAATATTGACAATAAAAAAAAAAAAACCTGCAGCCTCGCTCGTCCTTCCAGCCTATTATTCTCTCTCCTCCCCTCTGCTTCGCTCCGCTTTCCAGATGTCGACGGTAAATTCTTGTAAAGTGACGAGCTTCTACGGGGGCCTCAAATATTTAGTACCTGCAAACGTTAATCTATCACAGCATCTGTGGGTGGGTCGTGCACTCTCGACGAGTGTGTGCGCGCGCGCGCGTGTGTGTGTGTGTGTGTGTGCGTTTCTTCGGTGGTATTTTGCAACCGTTCCGAGCTCAGCAGCGAACATATCTCTTGTCCAAATGTGCTCGGCTGCGTGCGCTGGGCCGTATATCTTAGTGTGAATGTGCATTCTTTTATTGCGTCGAGGAGCCAGAACATCGGGCTGGACAGAAGCTGCGGACACACACACACACACACACACACAGATAAGATACAGCTGCTGAGGAAGGCCGGCGATAACACACAGCATCTTCAAACTGACGGAGCTGCGAGCACACACACGTCCAGGCGAACGAGACGGAGGCAACAGAGGCGTAGTAGACGCCGGAGATGGACACACAGGGGGTGAACCTTCTGGATGATGGTCGTCCTCCCGGCATCACGTCAACATTCGGTACCCTCGTCTTCTAATCCAGAAGTAAACATTTCCCTCTGAACTCCGAGTGCAGAGGAGACGTGTGACACACTCACTATTCCAGTTTGTCAGAGGAGTTTATAAACGGCACTTTGTTTCCAAACCACCCGGATGATGTCATGCGCCTCCAACGTGTGTGTGTGTGTGTCTGTGTTTGTGTGTGTGTGTGTGTGCATTCGATAGCAAACATGTACGTCCTTGTTCTAACCAGAGACACATTTCCCCGTGCACTCTGCAGACGTTGAGGCTGTGATACCCTCGCTGCTCCTCGCGGTTCTTGTTTTTCGTGGTCGTGCTCTTTGTGACACAAAGTGTTCTTGGGGGGGGAAACTGAATGGGACTTGACGGAGAGCAGACGGATGAAAAGAGAGGAAGAAAGAGAGATGTAGGACATGAAACAGATGTGAGAGGTTGAGGGGAGAGTATAAGATGCTCGGGATGATCTTCCTCCATCCATCAGATGAGAGGAAATGTAACATTTAACGTGAGCTGACGACGTCCCCGCGGCCGCCGCGAGCGTTCGTCTTCAACGAGCCGGGATTTTCCTGATCTCAGCAGAAGAGAGAGAACAGCGGATCTGATAAACGAGAGGAGAGGCAGATGGCGTCTGCGATTCATTCCCTCCGTCCAACCTTCACCCACCCGTTCCCTCCGTCGCCCCTAATAAAAGCCGTATGACTGCAAACCGCCGCTACTTTCTACTCCATTCTTTTCGCTGGTGATGATTTAATGCGAGCCAACAGGCCCAAATGGATTTCAGCGAGTAAACTCTCTGATTTGATGTGACCCACCCGGAGCCGAACTTAATGCCGTTTGGATGAACCGCTCACGTGCTGCAGCTGGAGGATCTCTTCTGGTGGGTTTCGTGAAGTTTCGGATGCTAATAGATACCCTGCCCACTCTCATGAGGGTTTATAAAACACTCGGAACACATACTTTCCCATTTGTTCCGGCCTTTCCGTTCCCGCTGAGCCGGAGCCGTCCATGAAATCATTATACAACGCGGTTTTATAACCGGCACATTGAGCGGTGATCCGATCCAACAGGTGCACAGTGAAAATGTCAAGTACTTTGCTTTTTTAGAACAGCGAACCCCTTCCAAGGTGAGGCGAGAGGCTGCTCGTCGGAGCCAGGAGGGAAAATAGTTCTTTTTCTGGAGCACAGACCCAACAGCTACACCTCATCTGACTCTCCACCGCAGGTCAGTCGGACTTCAGCAGGAGAATCAGACGATGTGAAGTCACACACATCAATGAGAGCTGCATGCTGGGATGTCAGTAAAAACTCCACCTGGAGGTCCCGAAGCTCGAGACTGAGGCTTTGAATGTGTAGCTGTCGGGAGGTGGATGTGTCAGAGTGGATAATGACTGCGTGAAATGTAATAAGGAAGCACGAGCGCAGGAGGATT
>CAAKHC010018475.1:0-12573 GCA_901007825.1 Macroramphosus scolopax
CTATAAACTATTTATTAAAAAATATATCGTGTGCGGACTTTTCCCCCTAAAATGCAATTGGCCACACGCTATGTCCATCAAAGAAGGAAACCAATCACAGTACACGTTCTCCACTGGGATCTACGTAAAAGCGGAAATACGTCATCCAGGCCCGCCCAGCTTTCCAAATAAGGATAACGCCGGGTACCCGTTGTTTTGTCTTATCATCAATTCAAAACAACACGGCGGTAATGGCGGCAGCAGAGTTACTTCTCAAACAAGAGTTACAACTTAAGGTCTTATACATTAATTGTGAAAAACTTCAGCAATTAATTGTGTAAAATAAGAAATTTACTTTTACTTTTACTTTTACTCTAGGTACTTAAGTATTTTTAAAAGCATGTACTCTTGAATACTTAAGTACATTTAAAAGCAAGTACTTTTTTACTCTTACTCGAGTAACATTGTAACTGAGCTACTTTTACTTGTAGTGGAGTACAATTTGACTAGGAGTATCTGTACTCTTACTCAAGTATTGGGGTCGAGTACTCTGCCCACCTCTGCACATAAGGCATTAACGTGCAGCTCATTAACACGACATGTTAACAGGTGATTAAAATGATTGTTTTATAACAACAAAGTCACTTCACAAAGATCCACACTTAGACTACAATGATATGTGAACTCACCAGATTCTGTCCATGCACATGGATGTGACAGATCCCCTCATTGTCGTGTGGTGCATGATGGATACTACGTCAGTCATCAGGAGGTGGGGGGAGCGGGTGGTGTCGGTGTGGTGATGATGCCACCCGTCGGCCACACAAGTTGTTCTGGGAATCATTGGCGTTGACCATTCTGTTGTCAGGGATGAAGACGTGTCGGTCCAGGCTGTTTAGGACATTGGAGCTCTGGTATAACTACGTCAACAGTCCAAACCTCCCAAAGGTTTATAAATTAACAACCTTGTACACACTTCAAAAAGAAAGTACACACACATAAACAAATGAGATGAGAAAGGTAAACAATTACTTGATTTTAATGTTCTATATAAAGCTCTGCCTGGTGTGGTCACAGCCCCACGTGGTGCTCTGCAGTACGTGTAGATACTCGGTATTTCAACAGTAAGTGCTGATAGCAAATTAATAACAACATAAATAAAATGTATTGTAATTTGAAATAAGGAATATGGATGATCAGTAATTCTAGGATCCTAAATGTCTGTCATCACTAACATTATCACACTGAGGAGGTTTCTGCTCATCATCAGATATATAGATCAGATATATCTGGATTGATCCTCTAAATTACAGATTTCAGGAAGTGGTTATGTTTTAATCGTTTTATTTGTATGTTTCATTCATTAATGTATTATAGTATAAGACAGAATGACTGACTGTCACGTTAGGTTGAGATGACGTCACAGGGGGCGTTGGGGTGTGAAACAGTCCAGACACGAAGTGAACTGCTGCCCTCTACAGGTCAGTGGTGGAGCTACTCCTCAGGACTGGATAACTCGAGAACAGAACCGGAACAAAGACTGAAAACCTTTTAGAATGTTTGTTTTTGGGATGGAGGTGAAGAGTGTTGTACATGAAGAGGGCCAGAGTCCCAATAACAGCTTTGAATGGGGGGGGGCGACTTCTTATGTTCAGACATCTTGAAAAAATATGTATTTAAAAGCAGCTTGAAAAGTCCACTTGTGATGAAAGTTCGCATTTTAAATAAGAATGTTTGTAGACCGCATGTGTAGTTTGAAAGACTGAACGCCGGACAGCTGCTCAGGTAGTTTGACTACTACTGTTCATCCTCAAGCTGATCAGAGAACACACCTCCTCCCAGGAGCTGCCCAACATGGAATGAGTTCCACTTCACTGTTGAGCAATCCTGCTCACAACAGGCCGACACCAGGCTGACGCCGGGCCGACAGCAAGCAACAATGAAGATGGCAGACAACAGCTTGTTGAACCAACTGTTCTGATTGTGCTTTATTTCTTTTATTCATCTCTGTGTTTGGCTCTGCCGTTCTGTAAACCCTCAGCTAAATAACAATAAATAAACAGATGATATTATTAGAAGGTGGTAACCCATGACATATATATGTATATAAACACATGGACAAGCATGATTCCAACATGAACTGACTGCTATGATAGAAAAATAAATCTAACAAAATGTATGAAATCAAAATTGCAACAAATAAAGCGAACCCCCCCTGCGGGTGTGGGTGTGCACAGCGTGAGGTGTCTGTAAGGCAAGTGGAGCGTAGACGGCCCACTGTGTGCACATACGTGGCAATGTGGCACAATGGAATAGACACCGTCACCGTTAACACCCAGACGACAGCATGAGGAGCCTCACACAGGTCGGCAGGGCCGAAGTCTCTTTGACGCGACTGCACTCCGGCTGCAATTTGGTACAAACTGGACTTGAACTAGAGGTGGACACAAAATATTCTCATGATAACAAAGTCTCCACATCTTATCCTCTCAAGGTGCATTATCAGTGGGGTCACGTCCACGCCGGGCCCCGACAGCTTCACCAAGCAAGATGAATCACATGTCCAAACAAGCTTCTGGAACAAGATGAGGCGACGGTTGAAGAGGACCAAACGTCTCCGCGGATGTTCCTTCATGTAAACTGTGTGCAGTGACGAGGACAGACACAGTCTGGTCTGTGGCTGCAGCAGAGTGGAGTCACTCCAGGTCCTGAAGGTTGATTGTGCTTCCTGTGAACTGGGAGTTATCAGAGCCATTGTCGTCCTCTGTCATCACGGAAGGTTCCTGTGAGGAAACAGCAACAGGAGGTCAAGCGTCCGTCACTCTGCAACGCCACGGAGAAGTGGAAGTTCTTAGCTTCCTCTTGTTTGACTGACAAATACCCAGCTCACAACAGCTTCCGTTTTCCAGTTGTGATCATTGCCTGCTACACTCGGACCTCACACCATCACCAAGTCAATGTGTGTTGGTGGAAGACAAACAGACTCTAAAACATGGAGCATTAACAGACCTTCCACAATGTTTCCCTGCTGCGTCTTCGGGTTATTCAAAGTACCATTGATGACATTAGAAACATCCAGAAGGATGGGAAGCTTCGCTCTGCAACTTGTACGCTGTCTTTGATTACAACTGTTATTACACAAACCCATCGATATTCTTTAAAGGATCAGAAATGTTCTTTCTGAATTGTTGATATTTTAATAATCATTCAAATGGATTAATGTGCTTCTATTGTAAAAACAGAATTAAATGGAAACCAGAATTTGGGAATGTGGTCAAAAAGAACTGGTAACAGATTTCATTTCACAAACCTAATTTACCTGTAAAATGTTGACAGGCAGGTCAACTGTGAGCTGAGAGTGAGAGCTGGAGGGCTGCGAGCTCAGCTGGAAGCCCAGGTCTCCATCGGTCGCCGGGTCGTCCTGCAAACACACACTTTGATGAGCATTTCAGTGCAGCCGGTCGAGGCCCGACTGGAGGACGACACAGGGTGATGGAAGACTGACTTTAATGTACAGTAATCTAGCTACATCACACCCATGGATGTATGATCAGACCTGGACTTTGAAGACAGTTTACATTGTGCAAAGACAGCTCAGCTGTGGTTTCCCCGACACAAACCCTCACTGTGTTCCTTCAGCAGACAACAATTTGAATGCTCTGGAACTTGTAGTCCCATCCTGGTCTGGGGATCTCACCTGCAGCAGCTGGATCTGGACATACTGGGCCCCGGTGACGGGGTCACGCAGGGTCAGGCCCCCACTAGTTGCTACAGCTCCCTCGGTGTAACGAGCACCACAGGGGGTCAATGATGATGGAGAAGAGGCAGCCTTCGATCCTTTGGCTTTTCTCTGACTGGTTCCTGAAGACGCTGGATTTAAACAGAGACAGCATGAACATGACCTGCTGCTGTGGAGTGAAGGGACCCTGAACCCAGAATGATGGATGTCAAATACAAGCTGTACGTTTGTGTGTGTTACCAGAGGAGACTGAAGGACAAGTCTGTTTCTTCTTCTTGGCCAGCTGGATCGCTCTGTAGTCCGTCCTGGCTGAGCCTCCACTCTCCTGACACACAAAGCAGCACAGCCACATCGGTCACTGAAGATCACTGTACACACTCACTCTCTATTACACAAGCAGGGTAGAACTCTAAAAGAAAACGGTGTAGTATTTAATGTTTCTTCTCTTAAGATCTGATCATTCCTTTATATCAAACAATTGCATCAGCATAAGAGCTTATATACAGTATTTTATATATACAGTATTTTATATACAGTATTTTATATACAGTATTTTATATACAGTATTGTATATACAGTATTGTATATACCGTATTCGTCTGATGTATTGTGTCACATCTCATCAATCTTCAACTGTATTGTAAAAACATCTCACCAGGAAAGTGCTTGGTGAAACTGCGTTGAGCTCCGGGTCTTTCTGTGGGCTGAAGCTGCTGCTGTGCCCGGGGAAAACAAACTGTGTGAGGACCTTCGCTTTCTCCTGAGGCCCCAGCACCTCCACACAGCCAAGCAGAGGCCCGGCTCCCCCTTGGCCACCCACCTCCACCACCTTAGAAGATGAGGCCAGCAGCTCGGGAACAGGGGCCACAGCCAGGGGGGGTCTGGGCTCCATATTCAGGGCGCTGGATGAGCTGAGTGGGTGTTGCAGGGTGGGCTCCATGGGGACACAGGGACCCTGCATGGCGAGAGCTGTCAGGGTCCCCAGGGCCTCCGGGGTCACAGTCTGTACATCATCCAGGTTCAGGGTGCCTTGTGGTGGCAGAATGTTCCCCACCGTTCCCTCTAAGCTGTGATGGGGGCCGATGTCAGTGCTGGCTGCCAGGATGAGAGGGTCCACACCCTTGGCCAACATGGTGCTGGTGCCAGGGCCAAGAGCTGTGCCAACTGTGGAGGGGTCGATGGTGAGGATACCTGAGCTGACTAGGGAGAGGTCCATGGTGAAGGTGCTACTGGAGCCTCTACCACCAGCAGGGATTCCCACCCCGACGCCAGCTGTGGTCGCTGTGCCTGCAGGCACGCCGGAGAAAAGTGAGCTGAGGTCCAAGTTGGTCAGCTGGTCGACCCCGGCAATACCAGGCCCGGCAACTGTTGTTGGGGGGGAGCTGATTAGCTCGCTACTGGGGGTCAGGGTGGGTGTGGTCTCCATTTGGTTCAGAATGTCTGCAATGAAGAAGCAGGAGTTTTCCTGTTTAGCTGAACAACTAACAAATACGAAAAGGAGGTATGTTGAATAGTAAGTGAACGTCAGGCCGACTAACCGGGGCTGAGGTGGTGGTGTTTGAGCATGTGGCTCTTAAGGCTGCTGCGGGAGGAGAAGTGCTTGGAGCAGTTGGCCACAGGGCAGCGGGTCCTCAGGGTGCTGGCGTCCTGCTTGTGTTTCTTGGAGTGGATGTACAGGCTGCTGCGAGCCGAGAACTTGGCGTTACAACCTAAAGAAGACACACAAGGCAAATGTCATATAACTGATTATCATTGATTATCATTGATTCAAGAACCTCACTGGTAAATGTGTTTTTGTTGTGCAAAGCTACTGATGTAGAGTGAAATAGATCATTTTAGCTGTGCAGTGGTGAATGATCTCATCCTCTCCTCACTCAACAGCAGAGGAAGAGCGATGTGAGTTCCACTGCCTCATATAGGAGCTCAACCACTGGCAGAGCATCGACTGCTGGGATCATACTGACCCAGTCGGTTCCTGGTATTCGGGTCTGGCAGACTGTTGTACTACAGATTGTAAATGTCCCCGCCGTGGGAAGAATAAAGGTCTTCTAATGTGGTTGTAATCACACAGGTCGGCCGTGGTTACGGTGGTGTTGTCACCACCGACAAACTGAGTGGTTAATGTGTTTATTGACGGCGTGACAGCAGAGAAACATGTCGCTTTTCAACAGTAAACACTCGCTGTGTGAACGTGTCCATGACAAACACAACCCTTCTAAATATATTGACATGAGCATTAATGCCCCATTAAAAACGCCCCCCCATGCCAGTGGCTCTGTGAGGTGAACTCATTGTTCCACTCGAGGAACATTTTGCAGCTGATGTGTTAAATAGAAGCCTTCTACCTTCAGCGTGGCACTGGAAGGGCTTCGTGCCCAGATGAGTGATCCTGTGACCCTTCAGGTGCTCCGCCCGAGTGAAGGACTTCCCACAACCTTCCTCTGTGCAGACGAAGCGCCGGTCATCATCATGTTTCCTATTAAACAAACGGAGAGAATTCAACTTGGTCACTGAAGAGTTCCTTTAACAGAAAACAAAACATGACTTGACGTACAACAGTTTGACAAACACCGAAGGGATTTTGAAGTAAGTAAGAACTGAGTGAGTTAACCAGGATGTGGACGTGATTCAGCAGACCTTGGACTCAAACCTGGTTTTCTCATGTCTTGGTCGTGTTCATTGTTCCATTCATACATTCAATGACTGCAGCATGAGGAGAACAAAGTGAAGCAAAGAGCTACCAAACCGTTCTCTGGTGCCTTGTTTCAATAGCGGTTACCTCTTCGGCCTTTGCCCATGGAGCCCTTCTTGATTTAGTGTCCGGTAGCGGCTGACGACCCCACCACGGACCTCTCCAGCCAAGTCTGAAGCTCGTACAACATTTTACTTCACAAACCGTACTATGCTTCAATAGATTGAGAGGTAAGCGTCTTCATATTTTTAATACTACTAGTAGGCTTGGGCGATATTGATTTTTTTAAAACCGGTATTTTGATGTAGATTTTACTGCGATATTCGGTATTACCGACCAATTAAAAACAGTTGTAATAGCGCCAGAGACAGATTGACTTTCCCCAAGATCTGAATGCTATATTTCTTTTACGCCGGTAGATGTCAGTAGCGGGTATTATAAGAGCCGCCAGACAGCACACTGACACTGTGGGTCGCACGCATGCGATATAAAAACATTTTTTAAATAACGAAACAAGCCAAGGACAAAAACGTGTGATGTACATTACGTATGATGAGCATTTCCATCCGTTCTTTTAGACACCAGTTTTCTGGGACTCGTCTCTCTCCGCGCCGTCATGTTTTGTTTACCTTCCTTCCGGTTAGCATCACGTGACCGCGGGTCCGCTCCGACCGCTCGTCCCCGTAATAGAACGCTGTCAGCGGCATTAATTACAAATTGTAGTTGTTTAAAATGAAACGGAAATCTGAAATAGTAAAAAAGTACGTAGAAAAAGGTAATTTGGGCATTTATAGGTAAAAACATTTTTTTTTTAATCCATTTTAATATAATACAGTATAATGGCGGTATGCGGTACTTTTCATAATACCGGTATTGTCTTTAGACGTCAAGATATACGATATTACCGGTATATTGCCCAAGCCTAACTGCTAGTGCCCTTTAGAGACGTGGCCGTTCGGAGCAGGTGGATGTCGGACGACACCTGCTGGCTGTCACATGTTGCATCTGCAGCCAATATCAATATCCACTAGTAAACAAATGCAGCCCAAGTACGCCAGTATTTCTCTGCTGCAACGTTTTCTTCTAATTATATATTTACTATTTATCATTTGCACAACTGCACCCTCTGCACTGTGCTCCCTCTGGGTCCTCGGCAACACACCCACAAAGTGTGAAGGCGTTCAGATTGTAAATCCCATCGAGGAATGTTATTGGTGATTTTGGGCTACACAAATAAAACAGAGGTGAATTGAGATTCTCAAACAATTCTTTCCTCAGCACGGGCTCAGGATCAGCATAACTACAATAAAGAAAACAGAATAAAACTGAATTAGCTGGGATTAATTAACTCTAACTGAGAGGTGAAAGTATCTCTCACCGTTTGTGGCGCAGCAGCTTTGACATGCTGGTGAAGGACCAGCCGCAGCCCTCGGAGTCACAGACAAACGGCCTCTCCCCTGGAAAGATGCAATTAGATGTTTCTTGACCAGTGCAGATGATATTAGACTTCTATTATGAATATAGACTAGCAATTGACCAGCAAACTCTTGCTGCTCCACTTTTAATCAGTCTAACCTGCTCCAGCAAGGTTCAGCTCAGAACCAGGGAACCGTTTCTGGAATGTTTTGCAAGTCTGAATCTAAATCTAATAACATGTACTTATTAATGTATTATTAGCAAATAAACCAATCTGAGCATGGACTAACCGACCATGTGCCTTAAGGTCCAGTCAATAGCACTTCCCTTTAAATCTGTCATCCACTCACCGGTGTGACTTCTCAGATGAATCTTGAGGCGGCAGGCCTTGTCATACGTCTTGTCGCATCCTGGGTAGGTGCAGGTGAAGTGGCCAGTTTCTCTGAAGTGAGTACGATTGTGGGAGAAAAGGGCACTGAAGGTGATGAACGTCTTCTCACAGCCTGAACGGAGAGAGTAGCAGACTGAAAAGTCGAGGAATGTACACTTAACTTCACATCCGTGCTGAACTTACAAGTGATTGATAGATAGATAGATAGGTAGGTAGGTAGGTAGGTAGGTAGGTAGGTAGGTAGGTAGGTAGGTAGGTAGGTAGGTAGGTAGATAGATAGATAGATAGATAGGTAGGTAGGTAGGTAGGTAGGTAGGTAGGTAGGTAGGTAGGTAGGTAGGTAGGTAGGTAGATAGATAGATAGATAGATAGATAGATAGATAGATAGATAGATAGATAGATAGATAGATAGATAGATAGATAGATAGATAGATAGATAGAAATTCAAGTGCCAAACAAGATCTCCAACAGCAGTGACAATGGTTTCCATCCTCTGTGTTGCCATGCGACAGCAGACCAACACTCAAAAAACACATTGAACTCATTATTTAAGCAAAACGGTCAAATATTCCCTGGTTACAGCTTCTGAAATGTGTGTGTGGATTTTAAGCTGTCATGTGTGAAACTGTTGATCAGACGGAAAAAGACATCTGAAAACCTGTCTGAGAAATTAAAACATTTCTCTTTCACTTTTTGGTGAACGTTAATAGACAAAACTAATAACTGCATTATTGACAGATCAATTAATAACAAAATACCTTGTTAGTTCCAGTTCTACATGAAGACAATATATTAAAACAATTTTGATGCAGTTGTGTCGTGTTACCTGGAAATTCACACTTGTGGGGCCTCTGAGGCTCGAAGTGGACCCTCTGGTGATTGGTGAGTCGTGTCGCACTGCGAAACCTCTCACTGCAGATCTCACAGATGAAGGCATTGTCCTGCTCGTGCACTTTGACATGAGCCTTCAGGTTGTAGACTGTGGTGAAGCACCGCCCACAGCCTTCAAATTGGCAGATATGTGGCCGCTGCTTATCATGGGACTGAAGATGCCGCTTAAGCTTGTAAGAGGTAGCAAACGCCCATCCACAGCCCTCCACTGTGCACTGGTAGGGGCGTGGGTCTTCAGCATGGTTCAGGAGGTGAACCTTCAGTTTCTGTCGTGTGTCAAATGTATAGGAGCAGCCTGGTTCTGGACAAGCAAAAGAAGCCACAGACTCTTTCTTGGACCTGAGTAGCGGTAAAGACTGGAAGTCCTCATTGTCACAGTCTGTCATAGTGGCTTTAGGAGAGGGGGTGACCAGATCAGCCTCTGTTACAGCACACAGAAAACCTGCCTCCTGCTTGATGATGGGACAGGAGTCCAGAGAGGTACCCAGCACTGACAAAGAACAGTCATCCACCAGAGCCAGCTCAGATTCACTCACAGATAAGCCCGGCCGAGGCTCCTCCTGCTGGCTGCAACTTGACACTGCCAAGGTGCTGATCTTCCCGATGGATTTGGTCCCACTATCATAGTTGAGAAGAACAATATCCTCATGGTCTTTCATACCTAGATGCTCTTTTAAGCTCACCATGTCGTCCTCTTTGTGACTATACCCCTCCGGTGGGGCAGCGAGGGTCAATAATCCGTTTTCTATTGTCACTATGATGCTTTGGTTGTTTATCGTGATGGTTCCTGAAAAGGTTTCACTGGCCGGCGGACTTGAGACCGGGACCGGGTTTGCTCTGTCCTGCAGCCCCGCAGAGTCAGCAATAAACCCCGATGTGTCCATGGCTTCCACGATGTCCGTGTCCGCTGAAATCAATGTACTTCTCTGGTCAACGCGGGGCTGCGACGACAGCTCCTGGACCAGCTTGCCTTCATTGTTTTCTGTGCATATCTGGCCACAAATCTTATCGCCATATTTGTTAGTCAAAACAACGTCCTCGACCGTGTGGTAGTAGTCAGAATGTTTAGCATTAACCGAGGTTGAATAGTCGTTCAGTAAATTATAAACATGTTCACTCTTTCTTAGGGTTTGGGGATCGAGAGCGTTTGCGTCGTCATTAGCTACACATTGAATAACGTTACTGCTGTTTCCAAACTCCATGGGGCCGCAGGAACCGACGTTGGCCTTCGAGCACTCGGGCTTCTTACCTCTCATTTTATCGCCCTTTTTAGATGATACATCCTGTCGGTGTTTGTCTGCGTCATTCTGAACATTAAAGACAACATACAATTCCTGGGCGTTTCTTTCTGTCCCGTTCGATGTGTTGAAGCTCCCCGGCGCAGCGGCGTTGTGACTGGCCAGTGAAGGCGGTTTGGAGGCGCCGTCCTCACGCTGCTGCCGTAAAACGGGGAACGTTGGCTGCCTCTGCGGCATCGGTTCCTCTTCCCCTTCAAACAGGGGAAGCGCCATTTGCAGGACATTATCTCCGCTTTCTACTCCATACCTCCAGGAAGGTTTAACAAACTCCTGCGGACTGAACAACGCGTTAAGCTCATTTTCTTTGTCTGTGTTCACGTTACGAAGTTCAACATTCTGTCTGTCGTCCGGTAGATTGTATTTATCGTCTGGTTGCGGTTTGCCGACGGACGAACAATCCGCCTCGCTACCATTTTCCGCCAGTAGGCGAAACTCCGACGTCCTCGGCCTGGTGTTGTTGTTGTTGTCACTCCCAGGCGACTCCAGTAGCACACTCGCTTCATTTTCGATGGAAATAAACCGAGAAATCGACCCTGTTGCTGATCGAACTGGAGACGAAGTGGTTCTGTGGAGGGCGCCATGTTGCGAGTGAATGTTTTGGGCATCAGTAAGCCCCTGGATTTCCATCTTGGTATCCCTGTAGCAGCGACCGAGGAAGGGCCCGCCCTAGTAGATGGAGGGAGTCGATCCACAGAGCAGATCCGTAACACAGTTTACTACAGGCCGAGTGATGCCTTCAAGGCCGGCAAGAAAATAGGCCAGACGGCGCTCTCATGCGACCAACCATCGTTTAAAGAAAGGGGCAGACATACATGTTTAGAAGCCAAAATAAATATGGCCTGCGCTATTCCAATGCTCTATGCTGGTCCCAAGAGTTAAAACAGAATTAGGGAAAAAAAGCTTTTTAAAAATTCTGCCCCTTCGTCCCGGAATAAGCTACAGAAGGAAATAAAATAATCAGAGTTTAATGGCGCTGTGTGCTATGAACTATTTATTTACCTGTCTCTTTAATGAAGTCATTATTATTATCATTATTATGGAGGAATTTAAGTATATTTTAAAAGGTTTTAAAAAAAGAGTACTCTTGATAAATGTGATATCTCTTACATATTAACTTAAATCGTTTTAGAAAGTCGTACATGTTCATGCAAGTGATTTTTGTCTTGACCTGGTATTTCTTTTATATTGGATGCTGTATTCACTCACTTGTTGATCGTGACAGTTGTTATTGTCAATTCATATTGATTGTCCTTAGTTTTGTAACCATGTTTATGCTGTTTGTGCTCACTAACCGCCTCTCCTGCAACTCAAAACACAGCGGCCTTGGTGAAGAAGTCACAGCAGCGCATTTACTTTCTGCGCAGGATGAGAAGAGCCCACCTCCCCCCTCCCATCCTCAGAACCTTCTACAGGAGCACCATAGAGAGCATCATGACCAACTACATCTCGGTCTGGTGCGGCAGCTGTTCAGCTGCAGATTGGAAGAACCTGAGGAGGGTGGTAAGGAGTGCTGAGAAGATCATAGGGGGGCCTCTTCTTTCCATCGAGGACATTGGGCTTAGTCGCTGTCTCACCAGGGCCACCAACATTATCAAGGACAATTCCCATCCCCAACATGGCCTGTTCTCCCTGCTGGCCTCGGGCAGGAGGTACCGCAGCCAGAGAACCAGGACAACCAGGTTCAAGAACAGTTTCATCCCTCATTCCATAAGACTCCTGAACTCAGACCCCACGACAATCCAATCCACAATCTGAATGTACATGTGCACGTATGACTGGTAGAGTCTGTATGTCTGTAGGTGTGTGTATGCATATGTCTGCAGTAGGTGGGTAGAGGTATGTATGGAGGTGGGTGGTGTACTGTATACATGAACATGGATGATGGAGGTGGGTGGTGTACTGTATGCATGAACATGGATGATGGAGGTGGGTGGTGTACTGTATGCATGAACATGGATGATGGAGGTGGGTGGTGTACTGTATGCATGAACATGGATGATGGATGTGCACAGAATGTATATAGATCTAAGTGCAATAATTTATCCTACAGGTGTAAATATAAGTGCAAATAAGTGTGCAGTGTTTTACTTTTTTATATTTATATTTCTTATTTAAATGAAAATGCCGTTTGGAGAAAAGATGCAACGAAATTTAGTTCATATGTGCA
>CAAKHC010018476.1:0-16395 GCA_901007825.1 Macroramphosus scolopax
ACCGTGCTGTCATAGACCAACGACTCCGCGTTGACTGAAGGCGAAGAAGGTGCGATCACAGCGGGGGAACTCGCACCGGCAGCGTCTCACAACTAGGTGTTAAAAAACCGCCAGACGCTCCGATCGTGATGAAGGAGCTCGATCCACGTGCTGCACATAGACTGTAGAGTGATAATAGACCCTCCCGAAACTGTGCTCAAGGTTTATGAATCATTTAGAGTTCTCATGTGAATTTCAGACGAATTGTAAATACTTTTTAGAAGCTCATGTTAACATTCCACGGGTGTGGATGGAAGTATTCACTGGACGCTGCACGTTTTAAACCCGTAAGATCAGTATTTTTACACCCTTAGATAATATCGCACCACTTCTGCAGAGCATAAAACACCACGAGAATGCACTTAAGGCAATTAACACATCGGCAGGACTTAGCGAACGTCGCTAACAGGAGCTGCTAACAGCGTTATCTGTCTTCTGCGTTGCACTGTTTCCTGGCAGTTCATCATACTTCTGATTTTCTTGGCTGCTGCAACTGTTATTAATGGATTCATCTTTTTTAGAAGTGCTGAAGGCAAGAATCTGATAACATAAGTGTTAAAAAACTTCAAAGGGGGAAAGATGTGAAACCTACACCGAGACGTTCGGTTTGGACGACGCGCTCCGCTCGGCAGCGTGAGTGTGAGTTTGCGCGTGTGTGTTTGTGTGTGTGACCCTCTCACTGCAATATAGTGCTGCTAAAGCCGATATATAAGGTATTATGCCACAGTGTTTTCTCAAGTATTAATGAATGTTCACTTCCTGCGAGTGCACCCGAAAAGCACACACAAGCTGATTAAATGGTTACGTAACGTATCTGAGCTCATTTCAACCTCATTGTTTACCCAAAACAAAGTCACACAGTGTGTAGCTCCTGCAGGCATTAGGCACTAGTGATGTGGGGTAGCTGCAGAGGACTTGTACGTCCTCTTGTCTCGAATGTGTCTGTAGTACCGTCCAGTCGGCGGTATTGAATTTATACACACTGAAAGATTAAATAAAAGTGACCTTTTGGATTCAGCCCACGTGTCCTGCTGTTGTCTTGTCTCGCAGAGCTTCACTTCCAGCACTCCAAATCCACAAAACACGAGCTGTGGAGCAGCACGAAACATCAGCAGAACGTCCATAACCCTTAAAAATATATAACGTGATTAACCGAATAATAGCAGGCATCAGCTTTTCAAGTAGCGCCGGCTGTCAGGGAAGCTAACTGCTACGACACACCTACATCATCATCCGCCATGAATCACCGGGATTAATTAACTTTCTGAGATATTAAAGAGGTTCATTGCTGCAGGAGGTCTCATTTAAATAAAAGAAAAGTGAGTGGATCCGATACTTAAACAAGTAGAAATGAAATGAACAAAGTTTTATAGATGATAAAGCCCTTGTTCGGCTGTCAGTCGAGACTCCATAAAGCTGGTTATAGAGAGGGAGACGCTTCTCCGTTAGCAGCTGCTGTACTGCCTTGTGTTCAGTTCGGGGCCTGTCGTCCATTTATTAAGTCGATTGACGGCTAACACGGGGTCGTCCAGTTGTCCACGCAAGCGGGGCAAGACCTTCCGCCGCTGCTTCACCTCCGGGGTCGAGCCTCAACGCTCTCACCTGCAGCTGCTGCTCCCTGCACCGCCTCCTAGCCGGTGCGTGTGCTCGACAGCTGCGCTTAAATTTCCTCAAGCACCTGTTGTTTTAACGGCCCGCTGGGTTAAGAGGTTACCCAGCCCCCCCCCCCCCATCCCTATCCAAGATCAGGAGACGCTGGTGTGTTTACTCAAGGCTTGTCTGCACAAGCCCTCTTAGATGTGAGTTCAGATGTTGCCTCCGCGCCACGCTTGATTTGAACGCGGGCGAATTGTGTAACGCGACACGACAGTGGCACCGGAGCTAAATCACTTAAACAGGCCGGATTATCAGGACGTCTATCAGGCCTCCGCGTCTCGTTTCATGGGATTTTCCCATGAAGATTACACTTCTTCCTTTGCCCTTATAAACCCGGCCTATAACTAAGACTCTTTTTATCGTCCTGTTGCATGCAGAATGTCAACTCCATAACTAACGCGCTCGACCCGGCAGCTTTAGATGAATCAAACCTCTGTCCGACCATTAGAGAGCCGGTATCATCACGACTCCACTCCGATGTCTGAGACATACAGTTGTGATTTTATATCTATTTTTATGAATCACTTTGCCGGCCTTGTGGCCTCCTTTCTTTTTGTATGGATCTCCATTACGTGTGTGTGTGCCTTTGTCCCGAGAACATAAGGTCTTAAAGGGTCGTCCGTCCATGCCGCAATTATGTGCTCCTGCATACGCAAACCAGCAGACGTAATTAAATTTCCACTGTGCGGTGGTGTAAAATTGCCGCGAAGGCGAGGACAGTGCTTCCCTTCACCGGTTGAATAGAGCTACTTGAGGAGGTCTCTGAGTCGAAGGTGACCTTCGCGAACAGAGACTCTGTTGCCTTAAGTCCTTACTTAGCTGTCAAAAAGATTAGCACATCACAGTGCAAACAACTCTCAGTGTACTTCAGTTGCTCTTTGAGAAGACAATGGCGTGGTTGCCGTTGACAACCGTGTCCATCCATTGGAGGCGAGGAGGCCGTCTATCTCCTCACGTACATATGTTTCTTTTTGCTTGCATACACTCTCTCTCTCTCTCTCTCTCTCTCTCTCTCTCTCTCTGGCGTCTTGTTTCAGGGACATAAAAGATAAATAACTACCCTTCTTTTTTTAGACGCTGAGCATTTTCTGGGTAAATACTGAGACGAAAAAAAAACACTCAACTTCCTTCCTCGCACAACCCGAAATTACAGCAGACACATACTTAGCGCTGGGAAGCTATCGCGGTGAGGTCGAGCGAAGCCGGGAGCGACGGTGACATCATGCGGCATTGGATTTCCTCCTCACCTTCGCCGTGTTTGCACAAAGGGGGAGGTTGGACGGTGTTTACAGAGGCAACAGAGCACATGTTCAATGAGGGAACGACAAACACGGACAGTTTGACGCTCGGTGTTTAACCCTGGAAACGCCGGTTAGCGCACGTTTGTCATCTCAACTGAAGTCTAACGACAAAGCACACGAGGCGCAAACATGATCTCATCCAGACTAGCCACCTGACGACGGAGGGGGGGCTAGTTCACCCAAACTGCTGGCACCGAACACACCTTGCGTGTCGCTCTTGGTATGTGTGCATTGCAGGTCGTATTACATCACCGCGGCTCGGGGCCTGATAAGTGTGTAATCATTGCTTTATGAGCTGTGCGCGAAGAAATGCGGTGACACGGCCGCCTGGGAAATGTTTGCAGAGCATCGGATCACCTGGGGTGGCCCACACATCCCACCTCGTGGAAGGGAGTTGCTGAGCTAGCGTTCACGAAAACAGGCGGGATTCAAACGTGCGAAAAGTCTTTCACGCCAAGCGAACACACGGCGATGTGTTTACAGGCTGCAGTATCGACCGGCATCTCTGCACCGCTTGTTTTAAAAATAAAGCCATCCCATTGATTTTCCTAAGGTCGGATGGAAAAGTGAGCGGTGATGAGAGGCTTTTTATGCCTCTGGCCCGCGTTCAATCCTCGTTCAGCAAACTTGCCCCGTGGCATTTCATCACGAGTGTCACATTAAATGACAAACGATAAATCGCCTGCTCTGAGAGGGATCGCTCTGATGGAACTCTTGATTCATGCCAAGCTCCCTTGATTATTCTGAGGTTGGCGTTTTTAGACTGACTTACGACTGGGAATTTAACCCCTATTCAAGGTGGGGTTACAATTGTTATGAATTTTTAAAGGGAGGTGGAGGCCCGAGACTTAAGTCATCTCATCCCTTGAACATCTTGAATACGGTTCCGTCACATATAAACCGGGGAGCTTCCTTTGATCTGCCTTGCAGTTAAGTCTTTATTTGCATCACACCCTAACCTCTAATTGTCCTTACTCCCGTCTTCGTTAAGTCATAACTCCATAATTAACATCTGATCTGTTAGGTGGCGCCTCAGTGATGGTTTGAAGAGGGTGAGGCAATACTGCTGCAGTGCATCTTCGGGACTCCGAGGACAATCTCGTGTGCCTCAGACCTCAGACGGACCCATTAAAGATTACGCAAGCATGCTATCAGAAGCCAAATCAGCTGTTTTAAAACTATATTGTCTCTTTATCTGCATGCACACGAGCCTCCACTCATAGATGCATGCAGGTGGAGTTATAGTTATAAAGAGCTACATTAATAAAACTTATATATGATTAAAGCTTCATAGACTAGCAAGTGTCAAGTGTGTGAGGCTGTACAAGTGTCCTTTGTGTGTCGATAGACCCCCAAAATATGAGAGAAGGCCACCCTGCTTGTCGTTGAACGGTTAACCATCAGGATGCCTGGTTAAACTGGTTAAAACCAGTGCCGGTGCAAGTGTCCACATGTTTCAGCTTCGCATGCATTGCGTAAGTCAAACTGTACACTTCCAAAGATGACTAGTGGCAATAAATTAAGCTGTTTGCAAGACATGAGACGGCCTTATAGGTACTGACGGCGCTCCTGCACTTTAAATCTAGTTTCCCTACTCCTCGACTTGATTTATGAGGATGCCCTGCAGGGTGAGTTAGCGAAGACGTCCACCCGGCTCTAAACGAGACCACAGCAGCTCGAACAAGGACTCAGCAGAGCTTTAAAACATCTTAACATGTCCCTGACCAGGTGAACGTCTCCTCCTGGCTCATGTCTGCTGTTAAAACCGTTTCCTGTTCTTCAAGACCGCAGCTGCAGGAAATCTCTGTCCGGGGCTTTTTACTTCCAAGAGCGGATCGTCTTTATGATGTCCTCTGGTCATTAGAGCAGGAACAGACTGGAACCTTCATACCGGATTCCATCAATCTCATGCTTCTGTTTGTCGCTCCGGCAATCGCATAAGAAATGCGACCGCGTGACGACTGTTAAATGTCCTCCGGAGATAAGAACACGTGCTCCACCTTATTCGGCAATGCACCTAAGGGAACAAAACACTTATATGGGGCTATTAAAAAAGGCATGACACAAGAGTTGCATGCAGGGAACATCAAATAGAAATTACTGGAATTTTTAAATGAGCGCCTGTCATCCGCACGATTAAACACAGTGAGTTCTGCATGCTTTAAAAGACCTTATCTCCCGGTAATTGCGTGCATTTGCAAAAATAGTTGCATGTGAAGAGTTTTTTCAAAGTGTTATTTGTATTAGGGGCAGATTTCCCTCATCGCCTGAGAAAGTGCAGAGCTGAAGAAAGAGGCGAAGCGTCGGCGGTCGACTCATCCCACAGAGGCAATGCGGAAGCGGACTTGCAGCAACCTGTTGTTTGCAAGCAGCAGAGCTGATTCATGTGCTGCTCTTGCGATCTACAGGCAAGTCGAATAACAGAGTCATTGTTTACTACGATAAAATCTCATTAATATTCAGCTAAATTGGCACCTTTGAACGATTCGTATAATGGTTTCTAGGATAAACACAGAGCTGGTCGCTGTTGTTGTGAAGGTAATACAGCATCTGTTTGCTGACAGGCACACAGAGCGGACTGCCAACAGACACGGCTGCAGGGCCAAACAACACACAACATCATCGGGGTTGCACTTTCACACGACTTGACAGGCTTCATCGCAGCGTGGCGAGATTGTTCACATGCATCTATTGAACGTTTGTATCCCGCCACAGATAAAAAAAAAAAACGGATGGCGCCTCGTATCCAATGTAGATGAAGCAGAACACGACACAAAGCATTACAGTTATTTCTAAACAATCGTCTTGAATCGGATGAATCGGCTCACTCGGGGTAAAGACTTTCGCAAATCTTGTTAAGCGGTGAGCGTTCCTGTCAGCAATCACTTGTGATGATAGTAGCATGCACGATGTCGTCTCCAGTGTTTGTGCAATGCTTTTCTTTTGTCATGGAGATGCAACACGCCTGGGGATTACCTCCTTTGTTCCGATACACTCAACACCTTTCCATGCAGCTCATTCGAAGCTAGCCGGCTTTAACAATTAAACACAAAATCCCCCAATTTCCTACCTGAAACTGGATTAAATCAGGAAATAAAGAGTTTTCACTGCTTGCACAAGGTTGCATAAGTGGAATAAGACTGACGCTGATCTCACAAAACTCGAGGGTTCGGAAAATGGCAGCGGAAGGCGGACGATTCGTCCTTTATGTGACCAGTTGATAATCGGCACGTCGGTGTGATAATGTCGGAGGCTTGGCGCCGTGTGTGGATGTATGAGGAAATGTTCCTGAAAGCCATTAGCGGCAGTAATTCACATCTGAATGGATTTATAGTTTTTTAAGGGCAGGACCTCCACCTTGCTCTTCGAGCTCTTTCACTCCATCAGCGATAGTCGTTTGTTCTCATTAGCTCTCTTAGCATAAGTGCAGCATCCTCGCGATGTGAAGCGGCCGCACACATACGCTATCTATCTACATAAGCAGACAAGCTCTCAGTGAGTAGTGCACCAGTGAGTCAAATGATGATCCTGTGCAGAGGCAATCATTAACGCCGACTGCCAGCGGGCCTGAACACTGTTAGGTCAGCTATCAGTCTGCGAGCACAAGCCTGGACAAATTGCAGGAAATGGTGCTGGAGTTTTTTAAAGCTGGTGATACTCCGGGTGGCCTGATGACCACGGGGAGAACTGCATTAAAACTTTATTATTAAAGTACTACTTCTTCTATGAGGATATAGTGAGTCTTTTTGATATACTGCCATGACCCTGCTGACTATCGGTAACAACCTGCTAAGAGGCTTTACTCCCCCGAGCACAAAGAGCTGACTGTTAGTCCAGGGAGGCGTCCCAGGAGTCGGTCGAGACAGGTGGCGATCCCCACAGGGCGTGTTCGTGGGGGCTGGGAGGCTGAACGCTGCGGTAATCAGAGACAAGTCGAGACAAAAGCACGGTGTTATTTCAGCGGTGTGGGTTCCCGACTGTCGAGTGTGCGGGTTAAACGTTCGGCACAAGAGCAAAAGGAGGAAAAAAGAAGTGTCAAATGTCGATGACTGTGCGCCTGTGTGAGAATACAAAAGAGCTTTTTATTAGGCGACATAACTCCTTTAAACGAACCTTGACGTCTATTATGTTGAAGGATAAGAAGAGGACGAGCTATCCCAGTACAATTTTGTGTATTATCCCAGTTTCATAAGTACATTAGTAAGTAGTTTTGAACATTTCAGTAAGCATTGCCTGACTGACATCTGACAGCTGGCCTGACACGCTGTTAAGCTTTTATATTAAGAATGCAGAGGCTAGTGTAGGTTTGAATTTTTACAAGAAGAGTACAAGACTAACAAAAGGTCATTAGGAGCTCTGACTGATTTGTACTTGCTCAAGAGGATCACATCTCATTTCCCAGGAAGGATGACAGCGTATGACAGAACGGCCGGGAAAGTGGAATCACATAGTGACGAGAGAGATGCGGGATTCAGGCGCAACTTGTGTTCAGTTATGAAGACAGACGAGTGAACGGCTTCGGCAACGGGGAGAGAAAAATAAAGGATTGAGGGATGGACTGCACAGTCTTGTTCAGACTGGAGCGCTCGAGGCAACAGTAAAGTGAATTATTCAATTCGTCAGCGGAATTCTTTATGGGGCTCGAAGAGATGAAGAAAGATGCTAAACAAACGTTCCATGACACCCGTTCTTTTTCCTACTTACAGTGTTTCACTTCGGTTGCACGCTAGAGCAAGCTAAGCCGGGCGAACAAAATGCAAATGTGAAGTAGTCTGGCAGAAAAACATCAAGTAATAAATCACAGTTTTTGCAGCTTATCAGAGCCACTTCACTGCGTCAGGTCAACATTTGCTGAACTGCGTGTATCAATCAGTTGGAATGCTCCCCGGTTGACCCCAAGCTGTCATTGTTTCTGCCCGAACGAGTGTCCAAGGAATTTCAAAGCAGTTGGGAAACCTCTTGGTGGACCATGTTTGCAAACCCCGGCCCTCCTCCTTTTTTTTTTTAAATGGCCCAAAGTCATCACGTTGCCAGGAAACACTTGAAAAGATTTCTGACCTTTTGGCTTCACGCTGCCTGCTCGTGGGACTCGTACGTACTGCTTAAAACTAACATGGAAAGCAGCAGCGTGAGAAAGTCTTACGAGGATGTTTGTGTTCATATTTGATTGCTTGATTGCCTTGTCGACTACATCAAATCCGATCCATTTGCAGATGGACATGGCTTCCACTTCAAAGACCCCCTATGATAACACATGTTTGGTTCTACCTCTGATGACTCACATTTGCTGTCAAAGAGCAAAGCAGAATTTTCAAAAAGCTCTCACAGGGTTGCTGCCTTCTGTAGAAGGGGAGGCCCTTTGATTCCCAATATAGTCGCGCAAAGGCTTCCTGGCTCGGACGGAATGAGGAAAAAAAGGGCGTGAAAGAAGAGGGGATCAAATAGGATAGAGGTTTGTTTTGTTCTCTCCTCTCTATCAGTTCAAGGTTCCTGACTGATGTAGCCTGCTGGCTCAACAGCTCGGCCGGCGGCAGCGCGGTCAGGAAGAGAGGCTCTCAATCCAGATACAATCAAACGCAGCTAGGATGGCACCGGGGTGACTCAATCGATATTAAGATAATAAAAAAAAAGAGCAACGGATGGAAGTTGGGAGAAGATAGAGGCTTCCAGACGACACATTCACTTTGGGGAAACAGTGTCTCCAGGCAGGAAGTGGACTGAAGGTGGAGTACGCAGGTCTTCAAGGGTAAAGGTTGCACTCCTGTGACTAATGATGACGAATGAACCAATCCTTAGTTTCTTTCAACAATGGACTTAAAGGCCACTTCACTGGAAAACTTGGCAATAGTTAGCGCAATATGTTGACATTGGTTCAACACAGGTTCAACCAGTTTGTGCCTTCAGAAGAAAATGATATCACGACCAAACATCAAGATAGATTGTAATACAATGGACAACTAGACGTTTAAAATGTTGGACTACCTGTTTCATGATGTGGCCTCTTGAAGACTAGTGAGAATCTTCTGTTTCGTCTTTTAGAATTAGCATGAATTATGCTAACGGTAGTGGGCAGTTTAAGCTAATGTCGTGGGTATAGCACTTTATAATTTAAGGAATTTAGTGTTTTTACTGTGAAATATAATATAATGAACAGTGTTTTAATAGCCAGGTAAGATGTGTCGACCATATACCGTATTGTCTTCACACAGTAAACACTAAGCTAAACGCTATGCTAACAAGGCTAAATTTGAACAACTTAGCCTCCTGTTTTCTGCGAGAAAAGTCTTTTTTGTTATGATCTTGTCAAGTTAATACAACTTGAAGAGGCTGAATACACTAGCATCACATGAAATACCAATAATTGTTGGTCATACAAGTGCAAATTGAAGTTTTCTCACGGAGAGTACAACACTCATGCTAATGTAATTTATTACATCCTGTGAAAATGGTCCAGATTAAGTCTCGTGGGATGATTCATAGCGCTTACAGTCAACGCTACGTCTGATGAGAATGTGTTTATGGTGACAAAACTATGAAAGGAATTCATCCTGACCAGACTGCAGGGTGACGTGTTCCTCAGACTATCTCAGATGATATTTGTGTTTAGAGAAGCTCGTTTGTGACAGCGCAGACAGCTAGCGTTGATGTTTTATATTTACACTTTGGAACAAACTGCCACTTTTTTTGTTTAGCTACAATGGTTCTCCAAGACAAGCAAAGCTCTTCAGAAGTCGCACTCGAAAGTGATGCGTGTACAGCTTTGAGAGCACCTAGAAAGGGACGTGCATTCATGTAACAACCGTACCAAAATGAAATACTTGGCGCGCCCGAGGTGGAACACTGTCATCGCACTGACAGTGCAGAAAATGTTGAAGCACATCATTAGGATTGCGGCTGACCTTGTCATTCATTGCTCTTTCCTAGATGAAACAAGATCTTCATGCTATGGGGCAGGCCTTATTAAGTTTTCCACGGTTTCATAAATCTCCCAACATGGAGCTGTGCACGTCTGGGAATGTAATAAGCTCGACACATCGAATCTCATGTGCTCCATCCATCACAAGTATTAGCATGGCACACTAAGGCCATCATTAACATTCATTCTAAGTCCATCGGGTTGTGTACAAGATCTTTATTCTCATAAATCTTTTGTAGATGGAGGATGTCAGTCTATTTACAGTTGTTGGGAAACTAAACAGAACTGAACACAACCCTACAGAGAAAACCTCTAATTAAACCGGAGTAAAGAAGCTTGACAAGTTACCCTGTATCTCCGGCTTCCTGTCTGAGGGGTCCAGTGTGTCTCTGCCTCTTTTGATCCCCCTCAAACCAACTCTAGTAACCCATATCCTGTATCCTCATTTGGTAGCACGGTGACAGTTTCCCAGATTCCAGACGGTATCGGTTTCCCTTCATCGTGTGGCACAAGCCCAACCCCAGTGTCTAATTTGCTAATGGATCCCTGCTGGAAGCCGCCGTCCCGACTGTACGGGAGGGTAATTATTTTTATGCTCAAGTGAAGTTACTGAGGACTAGCATAGGGAACGAATAAATCATTGTCTTGCACTTTGCTCCCAAACCCAAGGGACAGCAGCTGATTTCTTTTTTTTTGCTTTGTTTGCTTTCCACAAAGCCTGGATGTCATTCAACTATAGAACCGGGAAGCTATAAATGCGAACAGAAGAATTTGACGAACTTGGGAGTAACTTCGTTTGACTGTAATTGATAGCTTGTTTCCTCTCTTACTTCTGGGCGAACAATGCATGGTCATATATATTTAGCCTATGCTTGGCATGAAGAAAAGGACAGCATTTCTCTTCACCACACACTGGATCTCCCATGCATGTAAGAAATCAGTAAAGCCTGCGAAAGAGCCAAAAAACAAGCTCTGTGGATGTGCACGGTGCAACTGAGGAATTTAGACTCAGACCCAGTGCAGCAGAAACTTGTGGAACCTGTTCTGTATGTCCATTTACTTCAAGGCCACATGCTCGAGCCTCAACAGCTTCCCCTAAAGGGATATCAGTTATGCTGAAGACACAAAATTAGGAGAACAGTTTGCGTTTTTAATTGAAATGCTAACAAAGAGGTCACGCTGCCATTCATGGGCTTCTTTAGATTAGTGGCCTTAGCCTGGTTCAGCTTTACAGGGAGATTAAGCTTGTCGAAGCCTCTGCAAGGTAGAGATAAGGAGAAGACAGCGTAAAAAACAAATTAAGCTGCTTTGCACTTGCAGTGAGACAAAGTTACAAGGAAGTTTAGTGTTCCTGGATTAATTGACTGTATCTGTCTGGAACTAATCTAAGACCAAAAAAAAAAAAGGAATCCTATCTTATTATTTTGGTCTTCTGAAATGACTCATAATGCTTCAGATGCGATGTGCCAGTTCCAAATGTTACGAGAGCCAAATGTGAGACAGCTTTATCGACAGCATCAATAATTCAAACTTGTCTAACAAGGCAGCTTTTCGACAGCCAAGTCTTGATGTCAGATCTCAGTCTGAGAACTACTGGAGGTGCAGTGTCCCAAGGCCACTCATTTATTTGCAAGCCAAGGTTGCTATGATGACATTCCCTTTATACTGGAGGTCCAAATATCACACGGCAGATAAGATAATAAATATACGACGTCAGATTTTATGTGCAACTGTCCTTTAAAGTCAGATTCTTGCTCTGTGTTCGTGTCAACAGTCGTCATTCCGAGCATTAGACGATGAGATTGTCATTTGGTAACACAAGTCCTCATCCGTAGAAATATTTCCCGTCCTAACATTGCCAAATGACCTTTCTCTGCTTTGAGGAATTTTAACATGCAAAAAAAAAAAGCAAGTCACTCGCCAAATTTAGAACCATCTTCTGGTTCTGCGAATGTGATACGGAGTGACAAAGTGAACTAATGTGGGTAATTCTTCATGCTACATTACACAGGGCGCCACGGAGTCCAGCTTCATTATGAAGAGATTATTTTTAACTTTAGAAAAAATCACCAAATAAGGGAAACCGCCCCAATGTTCACTTTTCCATCCCATTAAGATTCCATAACGAGGTCAGCGGACCGCTTTTGTTTCTAAAAACGGACGACGAGCACGGCGCTAGTCATGCTTTCGGAGTGGGTGCTGCTTGCATAAAAGACTTACAAATGTGAGCCAGGCGAAAATCAGAATATATTATTTCATTTCCACAACAAAATTAACAGCAATTAAAAAAAAAAAAAAGCACTTTTCAGTTCAAAACAAGGCAAATAAATGTTAAACAAAGCAACATTTAAAGCTAAAAAAAACACACACATGGAGCAGTAATTAAATCTTGTTAGACAGTGGACAATTTAAATGTGCTGACAAAAGCAAACATGTGTGTCACATATGTCCACCATCGGTTAATCCCCCCCCCCCATCTGGTGTGACTTTGCCTGGGGCATAAATTGACTTTAATTTTCAGCCAAGCACACACGCTTTAAAATGTGCAACTAATCTCTTGTGTGTAAGACTGCGTGTTGTGAATCCTAGTATTGCTGAGTTTAATTCAGAGTTCAGCCTAAAACATTTCATGAAGTATAAATAAAAGAAAACAATATTAAGGGTAGGTGGGGCTCAGAATTTGGCAAAAATGCTGTAACACTTTTAAACGCACCGTTTTAGCCTCTAGAATCACTCAGCATGACGTGTCCAATCGTCCAAATGGCTGTTAAATCCTAATCCACTTCTCTACTTAGATCATCTGATAGCAGCTGACCTTTACGCAAATTAAAAACTTGTAATCCACCTGCTTCTTTTCTTCACTACTTCCTGTGTCATTTTTGGTACCATAAACAGTTAAAAAAAAAAAGAAAGGCTGAGGTATCAGAGCAGAATATCCCAGTAACCAATAATAAATACAATCTGTATGCACAACAGAGCACCTGTTACAGCTGGAGCAACCTGCTTGATAACATTAAGACATGAGAGGATAGATAAGCTTCTGGTGTGACGGTAAGTGGCAACGGCGTGACGAGGTGTGGTGAGTCCACGACATGAGGAAACTGGCTTCAAGGTAAGACGGAAGCGTTTGCTAGCCGTCGCTTAGAATTTAAATGGCGCACGTGGGGAAAGATAATTGTCAGCTGTGTTAATATGTGATGACCACACTGATGTCCCGGTGTCTGCAGCCGTCTTTCTCATTATCCGAAGCAGTAGTACTCGTCCGATTCCACCCTGAGTTTCATCGGCGACTTGCTGAAAGCGTCGCCGTCGATGACCGTTTTCTCCACAAAGGAGTTGAGGTCCGTCGGCGAAGGGTCGTCCGGGAGATCCTCGGCGAGAGTGTCCAGGTAGCTGCCGACAGACAGGCTATCGAGTCCGTCGCTGTTGCCGTCGTTCAGGCTGTTGAAGCTGCCCCGCAGCGAAGCGCCGTCCTGGCTGTCCGACAGGCTGTACAGGCTGCCCGTCAGGCTCCCCTCCTGGCTGGCCACCCCTCCTTTGTCTTCGATCATCCAACGGATGGACTCGATGCCCTCATTGATCGACATGAGCTGGTGCATCAGCTTCACATCGATGGCTCGCAGATGTGCCTGTGTTTGAAAGGGGGGGCAAAAAAAATGTAGGATGATGAACCATTTACAGGCGTAGTTAGACATTTGACAGCTACACTTTGAGGCCTTCTGGGAGAAAAGTTGGCAGCTTGTCTTAGCATGGACACAACAAACAGGCTGTAAATGCTATCCTGGCTCCAGATAAACAAAACAATGAGGATGATAATGTGATATAATCAAAAGCAGACGAAAACACCTGCCAACTGCGGTTGGCTGCTTTGTCAACAATAGACATTGTTTTGTCCCTTCGTGGCTAGAACAGTGTGTGCTATTATGTTTAGACTACCAGACTTTCTTACGGACAAGGAGACGGTACTACAACGGTATCACTGTGCCCGACAGCACGGTCAGGAAGTAGTTTGTATCCGGGAGTTTTGAACGATACGCCTTGAAAAACACAGTATGGCCATTGACTCCCGGCCATGAAAGCCATGCCATTGATTTGGGGATGGAAGTGGGCAGCCTATGGAGTTATTCAACGGGATTCCCGGGACAAACACCCACTCAGAATTAAAAAATGGTAAAGGGCCAGCTGTTACAGTCCGTCACAATCGAAATGTGTTGAGGCGGAGGGAAGGCGGACGCGGCGGGTACAGTGTTCCCCGACAGCTGCCTTGATAAAACAGCCTTTCTTTGGAGGGGGATTTTTTCAGCCTTCAGTTACCTTCCGCTGCTGCCAATGTGTTTGTTTGCAGGGGGATAACCGCCTGCTTCTGCATAAGAGAAGACGCCAAACAGATGGAGTCACATTGGAACAGGAGTCCACATTGCTATATTTGGTTAATAAGATGGCACCGGTCGATCGGTGGCACCGAATTAATTTGGGAACACACAATTATCCTGGATGATTTTGTCTGCACTTGGAAATTAAATTGGACGAATGAAAGGCTTGTTGATCATCATATGAAGCTAGTTCTGGCCCCGAAGCTTTTACAGCTTCCGAGTTGTTTATTTGAGAGGCTGTAGATTGTTACAGCCTCTCAAACAATATGCGCTTACCAGACCTGCGCCCCAGAAACAGAGCCGTCTGAGTGGATAAGTGATTAACCTGCGAAGGGAACGGCGGGAACAGGGAGATGACCCTAATACGAAATGAGGATACCTGACAAATAGAGACTACTGATGGTGTTGTACTCGTTGTTCTTTAAATCAATTAAGTTGTGTTATTCTAACATAAAACTAAAGCCTATCAATACAAATCTCTGGTGACGGCTCGGTCTGCAGTCAAGTCCTCAAAACTCGGTCAACTTGGCCGTCTGTTCAGAAGTCCTACTACCTTTGGTAGTAGGAATTTAAGCAGGTTTGGTATTGCTTCAGCTCAAGTGTGGCAATATTTCATGGCGTGTGGTGGCAGAAAAACTATGTGCTCATTAAAGGCAATTAAAACAGGCACAATAGGGACTTTATGGCGTAGTTTGAATAACAAGAGAAGGGGGTCGTTGTCTCTGTGATGAGGAGGGTGGATCTTACTGTGGTGCGGAGGTGTGAAAGACAGACCAGTTCCACTGGGCTCATTTAACACAATGTGGCACAACACCATCACTGCATTTTTGCATTTAACAGCCACATGTTGATACCTGTTTTGAATCAAGTGTATGCAGCGAGCCCAGGCTGAGGTTGGAACCAGTGATCGGGGTTCGTCAGACAATCGGCATTCGATGTCATTGCAGTATTTTATTCATTTATAGTAGTTCATATATTGTGTACTCTCACAGAAACAACCTGTGCTGCTACCTGCAGCTACATGATGAAACTCTGCCACCCTGATTAATGTGACATGTTTTGTTTGATGGCCAAAATAAACGGTTGTCAAACTCCCCAAAAATCACTGGATGTTGTTTTGCAGTATGTTTCTTTTTTACCTTTTATATTATTGATTTTTTTTTTTATTTTCATTACCAAGCATCTAATTGTCAGGGGCAAAAAATTAAAAACACCATATCTGCTTTACATAACTATGTGGACTCCCTGCTTTCAAATTATTGGCAGCAGATCGATCGACAACTAGTGGCAATAAAGTTAAAGGTTGGAACATCAACCATGTCAATAACCGTTCATCTGACAGCAGTTTCTCATGTGTAGACAGTGAAGTCATTCCAACTCAAAGTTTGAGAACAAATAATAAACTAAGAATGGACACGTTAATTCAATTTAATTGAAATAAGATGGAATAATAAGCTGCGAGAAAAGTTGTGTCGCGTTTCCATATATTGTGATTATATTCTCTCTACTCACCATTTCTTGCTTCAGGAACAGCATTTTGCTCTCCAGCCTTTTCAAATCCGCAGAATTGGCCCCCAGCTTGCTGCTCCCCGAGTGCGTCGCCTTCTCGTGCTTGTCGTGATGTTTCCCCCCCACGAGAGATCGGACCAGACTCTCCGGGACCTTCCGACCCAGCTTGGTCTCGATATCCTTCAAGTCCGGCAGTGCGTTGCTGTCCTCGTCCATGGTGGACCTTCACCGAGGAGGTGTTATCTGAAGGAAACTACAGAGCCGCAGCCTGACGTGATATTCCGGCGCTGTCGGGAGTCGAGCTGCATCCAGCGGACTTCTACTAAACTTTTATCTCAGCAGCTGCGGAGCTTCTGTCTCCGCTGTTCCACCACCAGACCTCCCATTGAAGCCTCTGGCCAGTAGCGCGACACTTTAATGACAACGTGCTCCCATTAAACCCTCCCATAACGGGGCTTCCTCTGAAACCAGACACCAGACAGGTGAGCTGACACCGGCTCGAGGAACAAACGCCCCCCCCCCCCCCCCCCCCCCCCCCCCCCCCCCCCCCCCCCCCCCCCCCCCCCCCCCCCCCCCCCCCCCCCCCCCCCCACAACACACA
>CAAKHC010018477.1:0-12858 GCA_901007825.1 Macroramphosus scolopax
GTTATATACGAGGTAAGACAGGCTAGAGCTAGTCGATAAATATCTCGCTCGTCTATGTACCTTTTAGTGTTGCTAACTGTTACAACGGTTTGTGCTAATAGTAGTCAAACCGCTGCTAGCCAGGTAACATTAGCTAGTTAGATGTTGCTAGAAGTCACTGTCTGTATCCTTGTGCTGGCCCTCAATAGCTTCAATGCATACAACCGACGCTTCGTGTCGTAGACTTTAGCTTCTTTCTTGCAACAATATAATTTAACCTCGCAGTATTCGGCTGTGAAACGTAAGCTAGCATGTCAACTCGCTTTCTCGTTGATACAAAGTTAACGTTAGCAGTTGTTGAGTAGCGTTCATTATATCTGTCACATTAAAATAATTCGGGTACATTTTATGCTTTTACTACGGCAACCAGAAGCTTTTTTGAAGCTACTAACTTACACGGAGCGAACACACCCTGTCTTTGTCTGTAATTAAATAAATATGTGTGTTTGCTTCACTTGCTTGGAGGCAAGTTTGTCGTATCAGTAAACAGAGTCAGAGAGAGGAAAGTGCGAATGATAAATATTGTTGGTATGCTCTTGGGGTGACTCAGTAATTAGAAGATGAACTTATTTGCTGTCGCTTTAGACCTGAATAGACGGTGTTTATTTTACTGTGATATCAACGATAAAACATTCATCAATCCGTAAAAAAGTAATGTTTGAATGAAAGTCAAACAAAATAATTAGTCATTTTTCAAGCAAAATCCTCAAATATTCACTAAATCCATTTTGTCTTGCTGCCCGTCTCATTGTTATTTACAGTTTATATTGAATATCTTTGGGGTTTTGGAGCTGACATGACAAAACAAGACCACTAGAAGTTCTAATATTCTCTCTTGATTTTTAATAGACTAAACGATAAATTGTCCCAGTCCTGATTATGACCTCATCTGTAAAAAGACATCTGCTCTTTGTAAGGCCTTTTATTTAAATTACCCTCAAGGGTTTTGTTGTGTTGGTTGTTTATTTGTGGTTTCGTTTTAGGATAACAAATCACATGAAACTTTATTTTCCTGTGCTTGCAGATGAAATAATTTCTTCCTGTGTCCTTATATCACTTGTTTTCCCTCCATAGCGGAGATGGTTCAACTCTTCCCAGAGTTCAATGTCCCAACCACCCCGATACCATACTGGTGGAGGACTACAGAGCAGGAGACATGATTTGCCCCGAATGTGGCCTTGTAGTAGGTGAGTAAACATCACGAAGACATGCACACTTGGATGATATTTCATAGGACCTCCTTCCTTTCCGTTTTGGTTTCCTGTACTTGCTTCTCCGTTTCAACGTCACTGAGTTGAACTCGTACAATAATGAAGCTCATCAGCACACATGAAGGGTTCTCAGCACATTTGCTCCTCAAGCTGCTTTGAATATTTTTAATCAATTCAGTGATAAATGATGAGTGATGGAACCAAGTAAATCATGATAAAATGTGCGGGGCTGAGTTTCCTCAACATTCGCTTACAGCAAAAATCTTACACGGCAATAAAGGAAACATAGACTGTATTTGCTACAGTGGCAGGTTGTGACCACACTTACTCATTTACTCCTAACTAATTTGTATTATCCAGAAAGTGAAGTTCACGGTTTCTTCCTGTTTTTTCCTGTCGAGGCAAATCATGCATAACAACACAGATGTATGTTATATGCTGCAAAGCCCTTTGAACATGTGATCCAGAGTGTAACACAAAGCTCTGGGGGAAAGTAGAGTTCTCCTCTAACGAGCCCCCTGAGCACAGACCTGGTCAGATGGGAGACAAGAGACGCCAGCCGCTCTCTGATGCAAGCTAAAGTGCCCTCTGTTTCTGCCCCCATGGCTCTAAGGAGATGAATGTCACTTTGGCTCTAGATATTAGATAGTCTGATGGAAAAAAGAAAGCATAACAGGATTAAAATATCAGAAATCTAATCCTCAACCCAGCTACACGGTTGCAAGACCAGACTATCATGATAACTGGGAAATAATGGCATTGTTCAGCTAAAATGCCTTTTTCCTTTGTACATGATTTAATGCGTATGAATCATTGAGCATTTGTAAAGATCATATTTTCTTGTTTTCGAAATGGTGCTTCACCATGTATCAACACTGATGAAAGACCATAGGGATGGGACGATGAGTAAATAGGATTGAGCCAGATTCAGAGCTACACAATTGTCAATTTTGTCATGGCCCCAACTTGCCCGGCAGGACCTAGATTTCTATTCGTCTGACCAAACTAAACAATGCTGTGGACACACTGAAGGAAGTACAAGAAGATTTAGACAATATTTACTTTATTTGGACAAATGTAAATGTTTGCAGAGGGGAATTGTACTGAATGTGGCACCATCCTGTGGTTAATTATTCCAGAGGGATGTGATCCAGCCAGACACATGAACACACAAGACTGTATTTGCTTTGTGCGTCAACATCTTTGTTTGCTTTTCTCCGAAGTTTTAGCAAAACTGTTCATTGACTGGTATGTTCCTCCTCTGAAATAGACTCCTGCATTTCACATCTTGTGTTCTATTAAGGAAGAGAAAAGAAAACGGATACATTTTAATCTTTAACTGATGTCCTTCTGTTTTCTGATGTTACTGAATGTCCAAAAAAACATGCAGAGATTGGAAACAGATGAGTTTGTACATTCTAATATGCCGACGTCATATCTGGTTTTCAAGTCAAAAAGGGAAATTAAACGAGAATGTTTCTGCTTCTAAATTCACATCTACTTGTCTGTATATATTTTATATTATTCTGTTTTATGACCTGCCCCTTATTTTTCATTAAGTTGATGTATACAGTTCTGCTATGTGCCTTGGAGACATTAGTTCAACAAGTAACTTAAAATGTAATCAAAGTAATAATGTGGTGTTTGATCATAGATCACATGGGCCCAACTAAAAAAACATCAGCAATGAGGGATGATTACAAGTATTAAGTTGGACCTCGAGCTTTAAGAAATTGATCTTGTGCCTGCTCCTCAGGTGACCGTGTAATTGACGTCGGCTCAGAGTGGAGGACATTTTCCAATGAGAAAGCCCTCAAAGATCCATCCAGAGTGGGAGACGCCCAGAACCCACTGCTGAATGGAGGAGACCTAACTACCATGATTAGCAAGGTGAACCTCAGCTGCATGTTGTTGTGTGCGTCCCGTATGAGATAGCAGTTGTTCAAGTTGTCAGAGGTGGCATCTAAGACGACTTGCCACATAGCATTCTTTGTTTTTAAATAGTCTATAGTGTGTTGCGATTTCCGCTGCATTGAAATATGATTGGCTGCCAGAGAATAACGCCCGTGACGACACAAGCTTTTCTGAAAAAGTTTAAAAAAATTTAAATTCTGAGCAGCTGCACAAAAAAGACAGTGCTCCGGAAAAAACCTCACTGGGCGCTACACATAAATGTGGCCTAAAGTAAACAAACTAAGAAGTTTGGGCAAATACAATTTCCATCTCTGTGGTGCATTTCTTGTATTTTCACATTCTTTTGAAGTACAATACATTTTACTGTTCCACTTCCACGTTGTCCATGACCACAGGGAACAGGTGCTGCTAGTTTTGATGAGTTCGGGAATTCAAAGTACCAGAACCGGCGGACCATGAGTAGCTCTGACCGGGCCATGCTGAACGCCTTCAAAGAAATCAGCACTATGGCAGATCGCATCAACCTGCCAAGAAACATCATTGTAAGTTAAAACATGAAACACTATGATTCAGTAATGAGCTTCTGAAACGTTTAACCAGAAACAAGTAGGCAGCAGGACAAAGAGCCAAAAGACGGCTCCATCTTTGTTCCCCTTTTCTTTCACTAAGATGATTCAAAACAATCGAGTCTCAAGTTTAAATGTATTATTACTGTTGTTACTAGCTGATTAATATAATTGATTTGCTTTAAATTATGTTTTTGCTCCACAGGACAGAACAAACAACTTGTTCAAGCAAGTTTATGAACAGAAGAGCCTGAAGGGACGAGCTAATGATGCCATAGCTTCAGCCTGCCTCTACATCGCCTGCAGACAAGAAGGCGTACCGAGAACATTCAAAGGTCAGAACTAAATGTTCTGTTGTCCTGGATTCAAATATCGACTATTTTGTGAGGGACGACTAGTCTTGAGATGTGATTTTTGTGCTGTCATCACAAAAGGTGGTACTTAAGGTTTTATCCATCATCTTGATTTTTTTAATTCCTGAGTGGTTCAAATGACATCAGCGGTCTGGTCTCAGGTAAAGAAGAAGAGGAGCAAAACAGAACACAACTGACTGCAACCAGTCAACGGCCACCACTAGTTCCCTCAGTTGAGATGACACTCTGTTGAAGTGATTGAAATTTTTACCACAATGTTGCTGATGTATTAATCCGAAATGAAACCGCGATGGTTTGGTGCAGACCACCAAGAGGTTGTTCAGGGCCACTCAGACTTACCTACTGAAGAGAAATCACATATTTCTCACCACAAGAAAACAAACGTTTCCTCTGTTCAGAACATGCATAAAGTTGCGGGCTGCCCCTAAACGCACCGCGAGTCCCGTGATAAAACATTGCCTTAAGTCATTTTATTTGCAACCATTAACTAAACCAAAGAATTCCTCCCCCCAAGGTTTCAATGAAAAATGTTCCTACTTACAGAGGGATGCCCGATAAATGTTTTTCTCTTTTTCTTGAGTAAGTCAGTGAGGCTGGATGGAAGAAAACAGTTCAACAAAACAAATCTCATATAGCCTGAACTCTTGATCATTTCCTCCACAGAGATCTGCGCTGTCTCCCGTATATCCAAGAAGGAAATTGGCAGGTGCTTCAAGCTTATCCTCAAGGCACTTGAGACCAGCGTGGACCTCATCACCACTGGAGACTTCATGTCCCGCTTCTGCTCAAACCTCGGCTTGCCAAAGCAAGTACAGATGGCTGCCACCTACATTGCCAGAAAGGCCGTGGAGCTTGACCTGGTGCCCGGCAGGAGCCCCATCTCTGTGGCTGCAGCCGCCATCTATATGGCCTCCCAGGCCTCTGCGGAGAAGAAGACCCAGAAAGGTGAGTGAATCTTAACAGCAGAGCAGAAAAGAATGTAAGGCCCTATCAAGTGTTTTTACCCAAACCAGCCATGCATGTTCGAGGGAAAGTTGATCGACTGAAGTTTCATTATACCTGAACCGAACTGACTCAGAGGGAGAGCACCAACAGATTGATTTGCCGCAAGCAGGGGTGAGCAGCAACACATGCCAAACTTTCCTGACCTGACTACATCTGTCATCCACTCCAGTATTAGACATGCTGATGAATGTAGACGGGACCTGCTGCAGTACAAGGCAGCTCCCAGATACTTGAGACAGCTGGACAAATTGAATCGATCCGGCATTAGTTTACTTGAGTGCCTACAAATGGACCATTACATCCTATCAATCGTAGATGCCTGTTAAAGCTTTATAATTGGTCTTACTACAACAACATACTTTCTGAGAAGATGTACATTGTGTGTGTGAAGTCATTAAAGCCACTTACCAAACGTAGTGGATTTATAGTGAAATAAGAACCAGTGAATATATACGAAACCTGCAATTATAAAAACGTTTAAAGCATAATAGAATCACATTTCATGTTGACATTGTTTACAGAGAATTCCCCAGTTAGTTTTACAGATTTCAGATTCTCAGCATGTCAAGATTTTAACTGTCTTATGTCTTCACAGAAATCGGAGATATCGCCGGCGTCGCAGACGTCACTATTAGACAGTCTTACCGGCTCATCTACCCGCGTGCAGCAGAGCTCTTCCCTCCAGACTTTAAATTTGACACACCTGTCGACAAACTACCCCAACTGTGAATACGCTCCCAACACTGTGGCAATATTTTTCTGCTGTACCTAAAGGATTTTTTTTTTTTATCATATTTGTGTTGGCTTTGGAAGGTTCTTCTCCTCTAAGATTTCAAGCTTTTGTCAAGGCACTCTCACAGGAAACGGACACACATTCCAGTGATCAAATAAAAACAGACTGTACTTACAGTATTTCATTGGAGTGTTTACTGTCTCGTGTGTACATGTCCAATTGGGCAAATGTAATTGATGCTTGCATTTTTAGGCTGGTTTCATACTGTATACAAAAAACTGTTTTGTAGGAAAATGACCAGGTTCTATTTTGTTAGTTTGAATTGTTCCAAGTAATTTAAAAAAATAAAAGATTTTCATTAATCAGCTTTGGCTTAAAGAACATTAATTCATTTAACTAAACTCTTCTCCTGGAGCATCTTCAAAAGTATATACCGTATATATTTTTTTTTAATGCTCAGTCGTACGTTTCAGGTAAAACTCCAAACACCCTGAGGAACCCTTAACGACATGTTTACAAGCAGAGATACACTGAAATGTCACTATTACAAATGTTTAATTTGTGCATTCATGATAGGCAACAAACAATGACTGCAACTTGCCTTCTGTTTTGTTTTTTACACCAGTTTGAAGAGCAACAGTTGTGACTGAGTGTTGGTGTACCATCCATAAAGGTTGTGTCTGTTCTGGCAACAACATGCACAAGCAAGAAATAAAAAAAACTTTGTACAATCTATTTCCATTATTAAGAAATATAGATAATTAAACTAAAACTATTGATAAAATTAGTGCTTTCCGCTTAATTGTGTACATACAGTATGTATATATAATATACCCTGCCCTCCCCTGTAGTGATCATAACAGGTCTGCACAATATGAGGCAATAAGTCTCATTAGCTGGTACCACCCTGGAGAACGCCAACACACAACAGTGCACGAAGCACCGCAATGGCATTTTAACAGAGACCTACAATAAACAACTCAGCACTCGTCTTGTGGATTTTGACATAACATTTGCTTTATCACTGAGACCACCAAACACATTTAAGAGTTGTTTGTCTGCTGCTTCTCGAGGGACTTGGATGAATTTGGTAGTGTAGCTGTAACGGCGAGTCTTTTTTTTACTGAGGTAACAAGAAAACTGCTGTCAGGTCCACCACAGCCAGTGAATAACCGTAAACACCTGAACGCTGCTCTGACATTTGGATTCCAGAAGCACGAGGTTTGATTGTACTGCTACAAAGCGAACCGCTTGGGTCTTTTAGAGCATCGGAAAAGAACAAAAATATGGTTTTGCAGTATTCAATGAGGCCTAGGGACATTTTTTTAATTGTCAACTAATTCCAAACATGAGGGAAACCTGACAAAAGTGATGATTAAGCAGAATTCACTTAAGAGCATATCGCATCTTCAACTGAATTGGCAGCTGCTTTCTACTGAGTGATGACATGGTGGTCTTGTATACAGACAACAAGCAGCAGGGGAGAGTTTAACTGGGCTGTGGACCAAGACTAGACCCGAACATTTAAAGAAGTATAGTGTGAACACTTGGATTTGTTTTCGAGACGCAGCAGTAGTAGTCAAGATGTGTGATGTAGTTGACCGTTCAGTGATGCTTTCAGCACTTAGAAATTCTCTGAGCTTCAGACATGATCATGGCAGAAATGTCACTTTACAGTGAGATAAAAGTCCTCAAGCTATGACGAAGGGCTTTTGCAAATACAAAAAGAAGAACAATAAAATATACGACTGCATATAATCTGTACAGATCACATATGAAAGACAGTGATGCAGAATAACATGATTGGGATGTTGCCGTCTCCGGAGTTCATATGAAAAACATTCTCAGTGGTCAGACAACGGACAAGACGACGACGTGTGCAGGAGGACAAAGCATCCCTCCTCCTTCATCTAGTTTCTCCAACAACAGAGTTTCATTTGTTTTCTTCTCGTTAAAAAAGTTCATGTTGATTTAAAAAACAAAAAGACGACTGGATTCCTTGGGAGGCTTCTGGACTTTCTTCTCAGTGGCAGAGTTTTGTCTGAAGGCCTCGGGCCCTCGTTCGCTGCTCCCCCCCTCAACATTTTTGGGCAGAAAATATGAAAGTTTTTAAACAGATGTGAGCAACAGTTATTGCAGTGTTGTTGGTTCACAGTGTATGTTTGCACGTGTGTTTCTGTGTGTAAGGGGGGGGAGGGGGTGTCATGTGAGCTAACACCAGTCACCAATGTAATCAAAGTCAGAGAACATGTTCTGCTCCTCAGAGTTCAGCATTCGGGGTTCCCTTGGTGGAGTTAAGATGGGCACTTCTGAGGTAAATTCATCGTCGAAGTTGCTGACATCGTTGGTGCCCTGGATGGTCGGTACGAACGGCGGCTTCACCTTCTTTGCCAACAGTCCGTTCCAATCCATGTTCTGCCCGGAGCCAGAGAGTGAAATATCCAGTGTTACATCTTTATTTTTCATGAAATTAAGATTGATTAAAGTGTTAATACTGTTTTCCTTCCTTACCCTGAAGAATAGATGTTTCTTAACCTCCTCTGCATCCCGTTCTCCTGCTCCGAGACGCCGTTCTGGGCTTCTTCTCAAAAGCTGAGAACCAAGAGAACCATAGAATATAATAAATAAACGTTATTCATATTATAAAAGGGGAAATAATCGATATAGTGTAAACAGTGAGGATGTATCAGGGGGACAATATATTGCAGTTCTCCACCACAAGCACTGCAGGACACATGAGCCCTGCAGAACCTACGAGAGAGACGCCACACTTACAAAATAATTACATCAACTCTTGAGCCCGCAAAGCACTGGGAACACCGAGGCTAAAGGTACAGATTTTGGGGGCGTTCCTGTTAATGGGAACTGGCCAGGTGGTGCCAACACAAAACACCTTTAGTTGCTTTCAGCTGCATCACATGAGCTGTGCACTGATCCCTTTGCTCTCAATCAACCCACCCTCCTCATGATGGAGATGGCTTCAGTTGAGAGGAATCGTGGGTAGCGGACTTCGTCATTGACGATGCTGTCAAACACCTCCTCCTCATCGTCGCCGGGGAAGGGGGACTGAAAGAGACCCGTCGAGAAGAAAAGCATGAATCCTTGTCATGTCATACGCCCACGATGAATCAAAGGCTTCAACTACAGTTACTGAGCGCTTGTTAAGGTTTTCTGATATTAGTTGGAACGTACTCACCTCTCCAACCAGCATCTCAAAGATGAGGACGCCCAGCCCCCACCAGTCCACAGCGCGGGTGTAGGACGTTTCAGTCAAAACCTCAGGAGCTAAGAACTCCGGTGTTCCACAAAACGTACTGGTTCGGTCTCTGAAACCCATTCCTGAACAGAACACAGGACATGTCATGTCATGCTTGTTTGGACTGTTTCTACTGTAATTCTTTTGTTTAGTCTTCAATAGAAAATCTCATTATCCGTTTTACCTTCTTTACAAAGCCCAAAGTCGGCAATCTTCACATAACCCTCTGTATCCAGGAGCAGGTTGTCCAGCTTCAAGTCTCTGCAAATAAACATTCTCTTAAAACCCAGGCTGCTAAGATGTGCAGCTGATGTCTTTAACCAAACAACCTTCAAGGTGCTTACCTGTACACAATCTTGTGTTCATGTAAGAACTGTAATCCCAACACGACGCAGGCTGCATAAAATCTGAGAGGGGTATAAAGGTTTGATTAAATGCTGGTTAGATCCAGTTATCAGTCAGGATGAGTGTGGAGCTGCTTTAACACTCACACGGCCCTGGGCTCGGAGAAAACATCAGCGTGGATGTGCATCATCAAGTCGCCTCCTGCTGCGTATTCCATGACAAAACAAACGTGCTCCTGAGTCTGGAAACACGCAAACAGGTTGACCAGGAAAGGATGACGGACGCTGTTGACTGTTTCAAAAATCCTCTTCTCGCACATCAGGCTGGAGAGAGGAAAGAGTGCAAGTCCGTGTTAGCATTCGTATACTCGAGGATAAGAAACGCCACATGGACACTGAACCATTCCTTTAATAAATAATTGTCTTCATTGTAAGATGGTGAAACATTTACCTGTCGACCTCATCACGAGCCACAATGTCTCCTTTCTTCAGAGCTTTGATAGCAAACATCTCTCCTGTGCTTTTATATTCCGCTAACAACACCTGCGGAGGAAAGAGACGCTTCAGACAAACCAAATCTACAGTTCAGCTTTCTACAGGCTCTGTTCTGTTCTGTTCCATGAACAAACGTACCTTTCCGAAATGACCACGTCCGAGGACCGCCACGCACTTGAAGTCCTGGAGACTGAAGTGAAACTGCTCTTCTTCCCTGGAAAAAGTATTTGTGTTTACATTGATATGTCTTAGATTTAACTTGACCTGCATGAGGCTGTTTGTTTTCATCGAGAACAAGACTCCAGCAGGTTTTCTATTCAGGGTGTTGTGACAGAAGAGTGACAGCCAGATGGCGCTGTTGACCCTCATATAGATTTCAGTTTTTGTACAGAACTACAGTACACACATTTAGGGAAGTCTCAGAACTGTTACAACCCAAACAGAAGTGAGTGCAACATGACTAAATACATTTAATCATCCAGTTATCCTAAAATAAAACACTTTTTAGAACAGCACACCAAACCAAACAGACCATTTGTCTTTTCTATTTCCCCTCCTCCTCTTCACTGTCAGGGTTTCAGTAACATCAAGACTACAGGGGTGTATCGGTACATGGATTTTTCTACCGAAATGTTTCGGTATTGCTACTGGAGTTAGGCATGCGTGTTTAACGAATGAATGCTGCATTGATTAATTCCAAACTCCCCACAGAGATTCGAAGTCATTTGTAGACCGACCCACTAAGCACCCACAAACGGCACGTGATGATACTCCAGTATCATCGAAGTCTGCTGTTTGGGAACATCACAGTTTCTCCATTAACTTTAACAACAATGGACAAAGACGGATGCATTGGATGAAAGCTATGTTCTGGTGAGGTTTAATATCGGTTATGTAGTTGGCTTTATATCTACAGAAATATCTATATCTATATCTAGGCTGATTTTAGACAGCATCACCCCAAATTGAACATCACTGGTACAAGAACAAACAGTGGAGTCAACAACAGATCCGTCAGGTGTTTCAGCAGCCTGTCACTAATAATTCACACTGGGCAGAACCAGTACCTAAACCCATACTGTAACATGACGTCAAAACTGAACGTATGTAAATACGGAGCTGTGATTTCTGTGTACCGTTACGTCCCTCTAAGCATGTTTGCAGCAACCCTTACCTTATCTCTGTGTCTCTGTGGAGGGCAGTGAGCTCCAGGTCTGGATGCTGGATGTCCTGCTCCACACCTCCGTCCAGATCCTGTTTCACAGCCATGCTGTTTCTCTTGTTCAGGAAGTCGAATGAGGCCAGGGCGTCCTGCAGAGAGGAAACACAAAGCATTCAGAAAGTGAGTCAATTGAAAAGAAAATAGTGTTCATGTTGGTCAATTTCAAAATGATAAGAAATAAAGCTTTTAGTCAGTATTAACTGTTGGAACATCATGGCTTTGGTTCTTGATAAACAATGCTAGACATCTACAGGGCGCAGCATGAATGATATATATGAAACCATTTGATGTATTCAGTTTAAATCCACTGCTTCCTGAACTACTTAGTTTGGAGAAACTAATCCTGACATTCGATGATGTGACTGTCTGACATTGAGGGCAGATAAATAAAACTTTAGTCATTATAGGAGTTCTTATTTGAAGTGTTTAAGGAAAGCATGGTTAGCAACACATTTAAATGAAGGAAGTGGTTTAGAATGTTTATACGTTATCTCCTCTCATCAAGATTATGATGTATTTCGAGAGCCGACTGTGGATGCTGCAGATTGTGAATATTTGGAGTCATCAGCAGTTTGTCTCTGAGAGGGAAACTTCTGATGCTCTCTGTTTATTTTGAAACTTTTTACCCGACGTCTGTTTAATTCCCATCAAAGATCTTCTTTCTCCAACAGGATGCGGTTTAATGCGAAAAACACTCTTAACCTCAATCTGAAAACAAGGAAGTTCCTTGTTGTAAAAGGAGAGTATCTCCAAGAACCAGACACACACCACAGAGCTGTTTCTCTGCTGTCTGTGATTACATCAGCTCAGTGCCTCATCAACAACACCTGGGATTCCTGGAACCCTGTACCTGTACTTCCTCCTTGTCAGGCATCTTATGTTGCACCGGAGGCTCATGAATGTCGTCAGGTGCTGGGTAGTGCACTGGTCCAGGGGTGGGCTCCTTGTCGAAGTCTAGCTTGGTCACCAGCGGGTCACTGTGTATGGACAAGGGCACAGTTAAGCCCTGAAAGATCCTGACTGATCCGATCACAAGTGGACCTCTCTAAGCGTGCCAGTTCACACCTGGCATTAGAATACGTCTCCTGTGACCACTTGTGATCTCACTTCCCCGCTCTATATACAAGTAAACACAGACATTGTTTCCATTTGCAAAAGCCAATGCTTTGTTTTAACAGCCGTGTTTACTCACGGCTGTTCTCAAATCATGCGAACACTCATGATACGTATTATCTGCTGAGTATTTTGTAGACCAATCCATCGAATAACTCAGAACATTGACAATTAATTCCCAAACTTTTATATTTTTGCAGCTTCGTGTTTGTCAGCTGGATTGCATGTCAAATTTTCTACAAGGCGTCCATGTTTGTAAATCAACAGCAGCATCACTAGCTAGCTCAATGCTAGCAAGCGAGCTAGCTGCCAAAATGTGAACAGAACAGCTTGTTGAGGCCAGTTACCATGGCAACACATACAGTTTCTGTAAAGATGTTAGAAAGATGGGCATGGCAAACTACATACTGATATGTTATGAAATTATTTCATGTTTTATCTCATAACAATAAACAAAACAGAAATTCTATTGCATTTTTTAAAATGTTTTGCACCTGAACACATTTCACTTGTGATTGGATCCCTCAGGACACTAAATCTAAATGGATCTAAATGCAAGCTATCTGAACAGCTGTCTGATCAGTCA
>CAAKHC010018479.1:0-12338 GCA_901007825.1 Macroramphosus scolopax
TGTAACTGTCGGCCTGCCTTCTACATATACAGCATGTGGTGACATCGCGCCAACACCTGGGGATTTGTTTTCTACTTTCAGCAGGAGCGAGTTCGCCTTTTCGAAACGTCTCACAAACGTTCACGCAGCCTCAAACAAGCCGGGCGGGCGTCAGCACAGGATGTAGCTGTCAAACCATCTAAACGCCTGACATCTGGGGGGAGTTAGAGAGTTTCAATTTGTCACATATGAAAGAGGATTTATGACACTCATTTCCCACCCTAACGGGACAAGGAAGACATGGATGTGAGTGGATCCATGTTGTGCCTGTGAAGTGTCTCCACCTGTCCGTCAGCCTGCGTCAGAGGTTTGGCGAGGTCGGCTCCTTCGGCGTAGAGCTGCAGGAGGGAGGAGAGGTCTCGGCTCGTCACGGCGTCACACAGCTGGCCGGGATCTGGTTCCTCCCGCCGTAGCACATACCGACGCTCGGCGTACTTCGCCACGATGTACTCCTTTCTTGCATTCCTGGGGGATGAGAACACACATTTTAAGAAAAAAAACAACAATAAAAATACTGAAATTACTGCTTTAAAAGAATTGAGGGACTCACATGTCGCTTTGTGGCATCGGTTTGACGGAGTCATTTGGAAGTCCGGCTTCCATGATGTCATTGAATCGGGTGTTGCCAATACTGACAGCCAACTGTGACACAAGACAAGTTGCATAATCTTTGCAGTTAAGAAATGCTGACGCGGGGAAAACTTGTGCATGTCCAAACAGATGATAACAGCAGTCAGCGTTAGTTTATAGTTTCTCTACATATAGTCGTCCGCTCTGGCTGTGCCTACATGTCCCAGGATGCAGTGCGCATGAGCATCTGATTGCAAATCCCCCAAAATCCTGCCCGGCTCACGGACGAGGGCGTTTCAGTACCAAAACAAACAGCGATTATCTTGTGAGTCAAAGGAGTTCGTCTGGATCCAAACTAACGTGCTACAACAACAACGTGACACAATAACACAAACTAAACAACCCGTCAGGGCGGCGACAGAAACCTCTGTGTTTGTTTATGTCCTTGTAGTCTGGTGGCTTTGAGAAGGCAACACAACAGTGTCAGCTCGGGAAGATCGATGAGTCGGCTAAATATAGCATCTTACACTTTAACTGAGAAGACGACAGCAGCGTCACTCGCTATTTTTGCTTTTTACATGGGTAGGAACAAGAAAGTTTCGTTCTGAGAATGTCTAAGAGGAGTTCTGTTTTTGTTTTGAAAAGCCCCCTGGCTCCCCGGAGGCGGAGACAAGGAATCCAAACTGCAATAACCTGAAGTTCTTCCTCAACGCCGACTCTGTCACTGAACGCATCACGATCCCTTTGACACCGTTGAAATAAACTCTGAATCATTTCCTGGTCGTTAAAACACACAGAGGAATGTTAAACGTTGTTGGATGTTCAACTCATGGAAAGTGACACACTTTCCCTTTAAGAAACCACTAAACGTGTGTGTGTGTGTGTGTGTGTGTGTGTGTGTGTGTGCATTAAGTACCAGTAGCTCAGAGGTGCTCAGCAGGTCCAGAGTGAGGGACTGGATCCTGGAGTAGTGGACCCCCAGCTCTCTGTGGATCCCTGAGCACTCTATGCAGGTCAGGATGCCCAGATTGGTGGACAGCCATGTTGGATCTACGGCAAACAGAACCAAAGAAAAGTCAAGCACAGCTCTCTCAAACCGATGAAGCAGGTTAGAAGACGTTCATCTTCTGACCTGGAGCTCCGCAGTCAGCGCAGGCCTCGTTGCCCGGCATGTGACGAAGGTCAGCGATGATGCCTCGGGACAGTTCCTGCAGCCCGCTGTCCTGGAGGTGGAGCTGGTCTCCTCCCAGCGCCGTGTTCAGGGCCTCCTCCTTACTATTCTGCAGCACTGACACCCAGCTAAATAAACACAAATACACAAGTTATTTGTTTTCTGATGTCCACTGTCGGACCACAGAGAAGTTGTGATGAGAGGAACCCAGAGATTGATGGGTTTGTTTTCCCCTTTAGGATCAGAGAGGTCCTCCATGTGGTTTGCATGTGTCTTCTCTTTTCTTGCCCAGTCGTCTCTTCAACGTCATCACTACTACTTTCTCAGCTGCATTGTTTTGTCCCAAAAGTCAAACTGAACCTCGTATCTTTAATTTCTAAAGCTCAAACTGTTCCCATCTGTCCCCCAAACAGTCACACACAGCATCGCATCAAAGGAATAAAGCAGGGGGGGGACAGAAAAACACCCACATGCCCTCTGCTCCATCCCCTCATTGCGAAACAAAGCATCCGAGAGAGAGAGAGAGAGAGAGCGAGAGAGAGAGAGAGAGAGAGAGAGAGAGAGAGAGAGAGAGAGAGAGAGAGAGAGAGAGTCCCACCCAACACCAGCTGGGCCGGGGGCTCATCGGGGACGGCGTTTGCTTCCAACATCCTTTAGTTTCTCTCCCTTTCGATGCAGCGTCAGACCTGCTTGTCCTTTAGATTGAATGCTCTTATCTTTTAATTAAAACAGTCTGTAGTCTTCTAATAGGCTGATGATCGTCCCTCCCTCTCAGATCACCTCCCTTCCTTCCAATCTCAACTGTATCTAACTGACATTGTGGTTCCGTAAGTGTTTTTCCAAAGAAACAGAAGCTAAAAATAATCGTCTGGGACACGTAACGACTTGTTTACACAATGAGGAAACATAAGGAAGTACATAATAAAAGTCCATTCTCTGCTTACACCATGCACTCCTGCTCGTCCTCTGCCTGGAAACGGTACGTCCGATTGTCTGTGGAGACGGAAGATGCGGTGGTGAGATATTGTGGCTGGATCTTGACAAATTAAATAAAGCAGGAGATAACGGAGGGAGGAGGTTTCCTACAAGGGTGGCATGACTAGAAAATGACAAGCACAACGGATGTAATCATCATCTCTATTAATGAGGGGAACAAGTAGGCCGCACACAGCTGCACACCGCAGATGACTCATGGTAACATGCTGAATGAACTCACGAGTGACCAGGTCAAAGGTCCTCCTGTCCTCCGGGTTCGGGCGCACCTGACAAGTCAGAAGGTTCAACTTGGCTGGTGGTCGGTTGATCTGAAGGGGAAATAAAACACGCTTATGTCAGCGTTTTTTTTTGCAGGATGACGGCAGAAACACATTCAGACTTGAAGGCTTGAGGACAGTTGGGCTCGTGTTGCAGGTGCCGTCTTTACGAGGCCTCACCGTGCTGTGAGAGATGGTCAGACAGCCAAACTTGACTCCACATTTCCTCTTCTGCCAAACCTTTCTGATCCTGCAGGATAAAAGCATGAAACATAAGCCTCATACATCAGCAGTGATACTCCAGTTCACAGTACTTCATCCTCGGTTCCATTTACTCAGAGAGCATCCTGTGTTGTGCCAGTGGCCTCTCGCCCTGCCTGCCAGTCGCCCTACTGAATCACTTCCCCCTTCTCTTTATCAAACTGTAATCTATATCCACGTGTGCGATGAGTGAGTGTGTGCATGACGCAAAACTTGGATCGGCTCAGCGAGCCGGTCTGCCAATAAGTTCCACAGGAGGGGCCCCGGCTGGAGTCTTCATCGCAGCATAATGAAGACCAGCTGGAGCAGCTTCAGTCCCTCTTCTCTCTTCTCTCTTTACTCGCTCTCTGCTGCAGCGTTCACGACTTTTAGGATGTTCCATTAAATCAAGTTTAGTTCATGGCTCGCTACATTAGTTCTGATTATTAAACAGGTCAGAAAATCTTTACGCAGCAGAGAACTCGCCCGAAACTAAGTTGCAAATGAGTCGGTCGCCTGGTGTAAAGCTCCGTGTAACCTGCTGGAAACTCGACTGAAACTCAGCCAGAGCAGCTGCAGAAATCTCAACTTTCTGTAACAAGTTTCATGCAGCAGCCACTCCGAAACGCTGACAGCGTGCCAGCTGGTGATGTCAGCCGACTGTTGATGTGGTATTTCCCCTCGGGACGTGTAACGAAAATGGACAGTATAATAAAAGAGTAGATGTTTTTGTTGGAGGCTTCGGAAAGGAAATCTGGTCTCTTTTCAGGAGCCGGTCCTCCTCCGCTCCTCCGCCCTGCAGATCCTTTTGTCGGCCGTGTTCTCCCTCCAGAATATCAATAAGCCTCGATTCTCTCTTCCTATTCTTCGGGACGGCCGACCTGACATCTGGACACTGTAGCTAATGCTTTCAACTCACCCATCACTCTTCTTCAGCAGGAAGCCGGACTTCTCTGTGCCGTACTTCTTGTTGCCCTGCGGCTGGTGGATGCTGTAGCCGTTGCCAGAGTTCTTCCTGTTGAGGTACTCCTGGACACAGACAACATGTTTACACTTTTACACTACTAGCAGAATCCTGCAGGTCCTTTATTTTGTCACTGTATAATTGCAGATTACTTATATAAACAATGTGTTATGACTAGCTAACCTCTTTCCCCTCCACTTGCAGGAGCAATCGAAGAGAATCCCTGAGCTGAGTGAGCTGCTTCACCTCCTCGTCCTGATCCACACGCACCTACAACACAAACAACACCATAAACAATCGGATCGTATTAGCTGGAACAGAATGTTTCTGCGCTCGGCCGTGTTAGATTAGATCATTGACAACCTCTGGGGTTTTATTCCTAAAAACTGGGTGTGGAAGGACAATACATGAGAGCTTTGTTTAACGGTGGACGCGGAGCAGAGCAGAGCGGAGGGCTCAGGGCGTGTGCTCCTGCTAGTGACCGGTCGTGTACGCAAACAGTCGCCTGAAGTACTTCAAGGTGAGACGCATGACACGGATTTTTTGACTTTGTCGAGGCTGAGTTCAGGCACGTCTGAGTGATCATGCGGTGTGCCCATGCAGAACCAGAAAAACCTCTAACGTTTCCAAAACATCCCCGGTAGTGTTTCCTCTGCTCGATGGAAACCTGAGCGGTCGGAGGAATAGACGTGCAACGGAGGGGAAAGAAGGAGAATGAGTGATGCTTTCATTTACATCTTTTGTAACAAGGGAAGCATTTTCTGGGAATAATAACAGCCTCTGCTTGTGGGTTCAGCTGGGAGGGAGCCTCCAGGGGAGGGGGGGGGTTTACGATGTTGTGAGAAAGTAACAGGGAAATATTGCACTACGGAGGCACCGAAAACACCATGTGATTCACAGGAACTGTATATAACTGAGGTAGAAAGAAGCACCAGGCTGCTGTTTTACCGTGTGAACGGAGGAAGCGAGTTTCTCAATGAAGGGAGCGAGATTCTCTGCAGCTTTCAGCCCGTCCTGGAAGAAACTGAGAACAAGGAAAGGAAGAAAAAAAAAATAGATGAATTGCTGAGTCATGATATCCAAAAGGTTGCACCAAGCAAAACATCACATGCCGAGGCTGTATAAGCAGCCGTGTGCCAGTAAAACCCTCATTTTGGTAAATGGTTAACAACAGTAAGAAGAGCTAAAAGGCATATTTGTCTTATTTCACACCCATAAAGGCAACAAAAAAAAGGAAAAGTGATATTGGCTGAGACGGACCTGAGCTGGGCCTGGAAATATTTGATGAGGCTCTGGAGAAGATCCGGGCCCTGACGGACCTTAAGCTCCTGGATCTTCAGGAGATACTGAAAGCATAAACACAGACGTTTAAACAGACTTTCAGAGCGTGCTGTCGTGCATAGAAAGATCTTTTATCCCGAAGGCTGAGTCGAGGCTGCGCATGCCGACGTGAGCGTTGTATTTCAGTACGAGGCTGCTTTGCTCTCTAGGACACTGCGTCTCTTTGTTCCAGATGTTACGTGCCAGTTTGTGCAGTCGGTAAATCATGCAGACTGAAACTAGAAAAAAACAAAGCATTCAAACAACAATCGCACACACAGTCTGGTTTCCAGGTCTTCTGAGGACATTGAAGCACATTCATGTCCTTGAGGTTTACATCATGGGTACTTCCATTATGTCCCCAAAAGGGAAGCAAGTCCCCACAATGTGTCTGAGTAAACAGATTTATGTTGGTTTCACAGCACGAGGAGTTTCTGCTTGTCTGGAGTGTTTTTGTTCCGTGTGTGTATCTGAGTTTAGGTGTGTGTGTCCGTGACTGACGGGCGGAGCGGCGTCGCAACAAGTGGAAATTCCATTTTCCCTGCCGCTCCTCTTCATCTCAACAGCTGGCCTCAGTCGGGATTAGAGGCCAACAATCAGACTGAAAGAGATCCGCGTCAGGCGTTGTCAAATAAGATGTCATGAAGCAGAGGAACCTCACACAGTCAGTCGACTGTAAGGCATGAAGTATATAAACCCTCCACACACGGTTACAAGCCAGCTCAGAATATTCAGAGTATCATCAGTCTGAGCCAACGACATACGGCAACAAGGTGCAGTGTGCACAACTTGGAAATAGCTCTTTCCAAATCCCAGGATTTTCCAGTTTCTGGAGCTGAATGTTTCCTCTTCTGATGATTGATGTGATCCACGCTTCACATTTCACTGAAACTCTGGTGTATTATATCAACACAGCCCAGTCATATATTCTCAGTGTACTCTGAATGCCACTCGTATATATATTTTGAGTCGTGCGTAACCCAAAGTCAGGATTTAACCGTCTTTCCTCAGGTTTTCTGCACACTCAGCTGAATCTGCACCACCTGTGTTCCAGCACAACACCTCCTTCAGCTTGCAGGTGTGGCTCATAAAGAAGATTCATGCTCAACTTTCCTAACATACGACCCAGCCTGCAAGACACAGCCGATTAAAATCACGTCCAACCTTCCAAACATAGATTTCTCTACTAAACTCCTGAAATAAAAGCCGACCAAGTGGACCATGGGTGGAACATGGAATAAGGAAGGCCGGACCACCCATGTGAACTAAATCAGCCCCACCTCAGGTATGTGAAAGGAGTCTGGGTCTGGTATTTTCCCTGGCACTAATCCCCTACCTCGCACATTTGCAGCTGAAAGGTCCTCCTCTCTCTCTCCATGTCCTCCGCTGCTTCACATCCCTCCGTCCTGATCAGCCCCAGCTGCCTCGTCTTCTCCTTCCGCTCCTTCTCCAGCTTCCCACTGATGGGGGATGGAAAGATGAGAGACAGAAACACAGTCCTCCCTATAATCCATTCAAAGGCATCGACTTAAATCTACAATGTGAAGCAGAATCTGCTATTTGAGTATTTTAAGATGAGCGATTTTTTTTTTCTTCCCTCAAACTCATTCACCCCGATCTCACCGAGAGAGGGGGAGGAAGAGGAGGGAAAGAAAAGAGCTGAACTCCCCTTATGACACTATAAAACATCGTCAGATCGACATCAAGTGATGGTGGAAGTCCTACAGTTTTATTTCACAGCAGTGTGATGGCAGTGAGGGAAACGGTCAACCTCTGCTGTTACAGCCATGTAAGTCACCCAGTAAAACATCAGGAGGAGCCTTCAAACCATCTCCCTGAAGCAGCCACATCTGTCTCAGGCTTCAGGTTCTCATCTGGAGTTAAAGCAACGAGGTTCGGGAGTAAAAAAAAGGGGTTAATTACATTTTGATGTCATACTCCTTCCAGCTCTTCTCCATCTGCTTCTTGAGCTCCTGAGGAGAAGAGAAGAGAAGAGAAGAGAAGAGAAGAGAAGAGAAGAGAAGAGAAGAGAAGAGAAGAGAAGAGAAGAGAAGAGAAGAGAAGAGAAGAGAAGAGAAAGAGGTCAGATTCAGTCTCTCTGTCCTCGGGCCAGCGGTGGTTTAATAAGTACATGATGAATGTGTTATGACATCATTACTCACTAATCTGCTGTCGCGGAGCTCCGATTTCAGAACGTTCTCCAGAGGAAAGGCCATGATGTTGTTGAGGTTTTGCACCTGAAGTGTTTGAGAGCAAAGAAACACAAAGATATGAGAGGTCAAGATCTCCGAAGGACACCAGACAACGCTGTTGTTTCGTTGGCATCAAGCAGGTTTCTCTAACTAACAGATAATTCGTTGTTCAGACAACAAGGAAATACTTGTGTCTGCACATTTACACAAGAGACAGATCGATACATGCCTGCCTGTGTTAGTACGGAGACGGCGGGACAAGGAAATAAATGTCCTGTTAGATTCCTGCGTTCACTTCCTCCTCATCTGTACGGCCTGTTGTCCCCTGTGAGGCCGTGACTGACACATGGGAGGGAGTGTGTGAGACGGGGTGTGTGTGTGTGTGTGTGTTGGACAACACACGGAGGTCTGGGATGAATTATCATCGCCATAGAAACTATCAGTGGGAGGGTTCCGGAGGGCCCCGGATTTTAGAGCCGGGTGCAATCATGGGTCTATTTAAAAACTCGTCCCCGTTACGGGCAAACACATTTTCACCGCCCCGATGAACATACGGCCGATATCTCATTCAGGCCACCTGCTCCTCTTTCACATAAACATTATCTAAATTTAGCAGATTTATTTCTTCCTCCGTTTGTTCTCTCGTATCTCCTCTTCACCGCTCTCCTCACCAGATTCTTCAAGAGGGCCGTGACCTCTCTGGTGAAGACCGCCAGGTTGAGGAAGCCTGTGGAGACCTCGTTGTTGTCCTGGGTCAGGTGGCTGTTCCCCAGGTTCTCCAGCACCTCGATGTACTGCTCCTTGTACTCCACGTGGGCTGGAGGACAGCGGACAAGCACAAAGACTCAGTGAAGACATCGACAAGTTAAATGTGCAGACTAAGTTAACAAGAGCTGCATGTGGTTCAGATTAGTTCTGGTTTCCAGGAGAAAGGCCGGCATGTAGAGACCAATGTTTCTCTAAGAATTAAAAAGGTCACTTTTTCCAGGGTCGTGACCTCTGAGTGTACGAGGAGTCTGAGCTCCGACTGGCACCACTTTGGTTTACAATGTGCCAAGTGAGATGAGCCTGATGAAGAACTGAAACAAAAAGTCGGTTCACCTCATTCTTCCATATGGAAATGATTCAGCTGAAACCAGGATATGTGGGCAAAGATGGATTTTTTTTTCTTGGTGTATTAAAGGGCCAGTGTGTAAAATTTAGCTGCAACTCCTCCCTCGGTAAAACCTACTTTGAACTACTGCAAGACTACTAGATTGGTGAAGTAGAGTTCTCACAGCATCAGATGGTGAACCAGCACCGGCAAACACTTATTCAAATTAAGGACAAGTTAATGATCCCCTCAGGGATATTAGTTTATTAGCCTATAATTGCTCAAACCAGTTAGAGGTGAGGAAATAATGTTCCAGTCCTCAGAGATCATGAAGAGAGTCCCATGGTCCGTACCTTTTCTATAAGTTGAGCAGAAACATATTGGATTACATCACACTGGTTTAGTGGAGGAGGGATGTAATATTAATTTTTTGTTAATGGTTCAACGTCCCGGCTGCAGATTAGTTCCTTAAGTAAATGCGGGAAACTCTATTGTGTCTCTTCTTGTCTGCTGTCTCAATATGTAGTTTGGTGTCAGGTGATCAAGCACTTATCAGACCTTAGTTAAGATTATCATATTAAATCCATGCCAATAATCCATCTTAAATACTACAGACTGGACCTTTAAGAAGAGGCATATGGACCGACCATCTGCAGGAGAGCCCGTAGCAGACTAAACACACCCGGGCAGGAGTAAGCAGAACGAGTACAGTAGGTTAATACTTTCTGCTCCAGTTTCCACCACAAGACAAACACGGTATGGTGAACTGACCGGCCAGCCGGGGAGACGGACGAGCACGGCTGAACAAACGGAGCAAGAAACCAAACATTCTGCACGACATAAAAAACTCAAGCAAAGAAATGAAACCGCACCGAAAAGACAAAGTAATTGAGGGAGGAAATCAAGCCGGCGCAGGAACGCCGCGTGGTTGCGGCTGCGTGGTTTTCTTGTAACAAACGATATCCATGCATCTGTCACAGGAACGTACAGCTGAGTCACGGAGCAGCTCGAAGGAGGATTTCTGCAGCTGACCTTTAAGTACTGCTGCTCTGCCAGAAAACACACAGGCCACAGCGACTTGGCACAGAACGAGTACTCAGGGGTTTATGGGAATAGAGAAAACGAAAGAAGAGGGTAATTCACTCTGTGTGTGTGTGTGTGTGTGTGTGTGTGTGTGTGTGTGTGTGTGTGTGTGTGTGTGTGTGTGTGTGTGTGTGTGTGTGTGTGTGTTCGCATATGTGGCGCAGCAACGGGCTGTTAGAGCAGCGTGGGGGAGGAGTGGGCGTACGACTGCTTGCCTGTGTGTGGTGGTGAGTCAGGCTGTCTATCTACCATTAACATCAGAACTGATTAACGGGTACAACAACATAATGAGAGGGGGGGGGGGGCTTCCTATCCATCGCCACATGATTACACTCAGATACAGAGGAATAAATAGGGCACTACGATCCTCCTGCTGACCGTATCTGGTTGCCTAATTCTGGGCAGATGCTTCTCTGACTCATATCGACTCGAAAACTGCGAGTTGATGCCCCGAAATGGGAAGCAGGCTTGTGAGCGAGTTCACAAAAACAACTTCGGAATACGTGGAGCACTTCCTCTGTTTCCCCCCCGCGCATATTTGAGGTGAACACTCAGAGCTCCTTCCGATATATACATGGCAAGTTATGATGACGAGGCCCGGCGTGACACACTCTTCAACAACAACATTTACACACCGAACCCGCAGCTGTCAGGTCGCTGTGCACTGAGCACCTTGTGTTGACCAAACCGCACATACCATCGACATAAGCACTGACATGGGAGTACCAGTCACTCTATGTGCATGTAAACACAATCAGTCATCCACTCATGGTCCCAGAACAAGGCCCCCCCCTCATAAATATCACTGCCCACATGAGGCTTGATGATGATGTCATCTGAGCCCGGCTTATATGGGAAGGCTCCACCCAGGAACAGCTCACCTTTAGTTAAGAAGTTAATCACTAGCAGCTATCAAGAGTTGGGTCGCGGCCCGACTTCAGATTGGAATTGTTCCTTTCCAAACCAACATTGCATGAATGAGACGGCAGGCCGCAACACACCCACACACACTTACTGAGTCCAGAATTGTGAATCGCTTTTATCATCTTCTTCATCCTCTGCAGCGTTGTGTGGTCCATCTCCAGAGACTGAGGAGAAAAAACACAGAGGTGAAATTAAAATCCAAGTTAGAAACAGGAGGTTTCTGAGGTTGCTGTGTGTTGTTACACTGCAGGTGTTCATTCAGTATTTTCTCACGCTGTGTGACTCAGGCCAAACAGGTGATTCAGCACACGCCAGCAGGACACGTCATCCGTCTAGCGCGATGACGTTCAAACCCTCAAATGATGCCACAATATCATTTCACCTGTCTGGCTGACTGACTGTCACTTCTCAGGTTTGACACCGTCTCAGGAACCAGAGAGGAGTTCAGCGAAGGACTCGGTCTCCATGTATCTTCAAATACTCAATCGTAAATCATCTAAAAACCGGAGCCAGTTCATCCTCTCGACATAATTATACACATTACGAAAAAGAAAGCAAGTTTTTTCTTTGTACTTTGTTTTTTTCTACATTCCCAGTCTCGACCGAATCCCTCTTGACTGCGACTCTATAGGAGGTCTCGTCTGCATGACTGGAAAGCCTTCAACATACACGTAACGCACACAAGATCAATTGGCTCCACTGTATTTGGATAATCCATCTCCCCCATGCACGTTTGGAAACAACCTCTTGTTTATCCTCCTCACACAGTCCGCTTGTTCCACCGAGCGAGACAGGCGGCGCTCCGCCTGTGTGTCAACAGAAATAGCTTTAATGAGCCAGTATTCTAGACGTAGCAGGGACTTGTTAGACGGTGTTTACATGCCCCGGTCCCTCCCGGTCAAGTCCACTCCCTAAGTGTTGGTTCCCTAATTAAAGGCTGGTGTGGGTGTTGTGAAATCCGTCTGCAGACAATGAGTAGGAAAGTGATTTAGTGGCGGCTGGAGATGGGAGTTGCTCGCAGTAACTGCAGCTGCCGTTTCCTCTGCTTTGTAGATCGGTTTGGCGGGCGGGAGATAAAGAGTGGAAACAGGCAGTGCCGAGCACACACACAATCTACCTGTAACACACACACACTCTGCCAACGCTCCACCTGCGAGTGTGTTGTTGTTGTTGTGGAGACACCACGGTGGCTTTTACAGTTAGCAGGGTTGCGCACACCTGCTGTCAGGGCGTGTGTGTAACTCCCGGCAGCAGTTTAATATTTCATTACAAGCTGATATTTGATCCGTATATACCACGTTAACTAGGAATGAAGAGACGCTGCTCTGCAGGGAAACCTAGAAGATTCCAAGATCAGCTTCTAAAACACTTGCTGGGAACAGCATGAAGCCCACGATAGTTAAAGGAAATGAGCCTTCCTCAACCCCGTTTTTCTCCCTTTATCATTATCTTTAATAAGAAGTAGCAAACAGCTGAGTGTGTGTGTGTG
>CAAKHC010018481.1:0-13276 GCA_901007825.1 Macroramphosus scolopax
TGACAGATGTGATGTCTGCTGTGGACTTGTCCTTCAAGGTCTTTTGTCCTCAGAGATGCTCCAACCTTGGTTGTATCAGGTTGTTGGAGGTTCTGGAACAACCTCGCTACCTTCAATTTACATACAAGTGTGTTTGCTCATGTAACGTCTGTCCAATTATTTGTTACGGTATTTAATGTGTACGTTGTATTTGGTGACCTGAATTACATTTTCATATCTCTCCTTCGAGGGGTCCCAAGGATGCCTGGTACTGAATGATGTCATCAGGGGGCGCTCCTGCTCTGTCGCCCCCCCCTGATGACATCACTCGTCCACATCAGCTGTACCTCTTCTGCAGCTGGTTTAATCTGCCGTGTCTGTTCTCATCTCAGGTCCTGATGTCGGCGTCGATGTCGTCGACGTCACGAAACAGACCGACTACAAGATGAAGCTGAAAGAGTTTGTCGACTTCTACTACAGCACGAACAGAAAGAAAGTGTTAAACGTCATCAACCTGGAGTTCTCTGACTCGAGGTACACACTCCACGACCGGCGGTGACGTCTGAAACGTGCTGAATAAGAAACAAAACAATGGAACATTTATCTTTTTCTTTTGCAGCAGCATGCAGCAGTTCATGAATCAGATCCATACATCTCTGGTGTTATACTTCAAAGTATTTACTGTACACTGCAGTACATTTACAATACTTTGAAAAATCTCAGAAACGCAGAAACATTGTACTTTTATAATTTGTTCATCAAATACATAACGAGTATATTAACAACAGCAAGAATATAAATATATTTTATGTTAGGCAGTAAGATCCTGTTTTTCCTGCCAGCATCCAGTTCCTGTAGTAGAATAACACATTATATCATATCAACAATCGATTTTTACTTCATAGCAAATATTAATTTGTATTTCCATCAGCTGAGCTTCACTGCATGATTAAACTGAAGGGCAGAGATCCTCCCAATCTGAACATCTTCAGTGTGATATACTGACCCCACTAATGAAGATCTGATCTACCCTGTCGCAGGATGAACAGCATCGTGGAGAGTCCTCAGATAGTGCGGCGGTTGTCTTGGGTAGAGAACTACTGGCCAGACGACGCTCTGCTGGGGAAGCCAAAAGTCAGCAAATACTGTCTGATCTGTGTGAAGGACAGCTACACGGACTTCCACATCGAGTGCGGGGGCGCCTCCGTCTGGTATCATGTCTTAAAGGTGTGTAACAGGTATATTTAGAGCGCAGCACAATATGTAGCAGCAAGTCAGGCGCTTGAGAGCAAATGTTGAATGAATTAAACTCTCTTACGATGATGATGATGATGATGATGATGCCTGAAAATGGAACTGCCTTGTATTTGCAGGGAGAAAAGATCTTCTTCCTCATCAAGCCAACCTCTGCCAACCTGTCCCTGTACGAGCGCTGGAGGTCATCGTCCAATCACAGCGAGATGTTCTTTGCTGACCAGGTGGACAAGTGTTATAAATGCCCTCTGAAGCAGGGCCAGACTCTGTTCATCCCATCAGGTCAGACATGCCGTCATCTTCACTTACTGTTCAGATGTTTACACTGACGCTGAAATAGTGTGAAAACATCTGCATCCTCTCCAAACATTTAACCGGGATCAAGAATGTAGATATTAAGAGAATATGACCATTTGGACAGGAAATGTCGAGCTAGTTGGAAGTCATCATCTAAGTTTATAGGATTTGGTGCTTTTTGCCCATTTGACATCTTTGTCAACGAATCCTCTTTCAATCTTGGTCATTGCTGCAGGGATGGACACCTTCATTGTTCTCTGACCTGCCATCCTCATTAGAATAATTACTCTCCAGGCTTTCAATCCACTGAATTTAAAAACTTATGATATTTAGTTGCACGTTCATTTGAAAATGATGGAGAGAGGAAGATCTGCACATTGAATCCAAGTCACATGTTGAAGAAGACTTCACATCTAATCAGATATTGAACTTGACTTCCACAAATTAAATGAACATGATTGTCTGCCATATTTAATCTAAGAGCTCCAATCTAGAAAACTCCTCTGCATATCAAATCAAGTACTTCAGCCAGCCACCAGGGGGCGATCAAGACGTTTTGGCTTCACCTACAGGGAGCTGTAATGCCGCTGCTGCTCACCCTGCAACAAGAGTCACATACAACAGAGAGTGGACGGGCTGAATGAGTATCTAATGTCTGGGACAGAAGGAGAAGAACTGGTCCATCAGCCGTCGCTTAGAAGTACAGCTGATTTAGGACAAGTGATGTAAGACAAGAACAAATCTTAGCAAAGAAAGCAACACGTGAACTCGTTGAACCTGCAGAAACTGCGGGAGGCTGACCCCTCCCTCCCTGCACCCCCCCAACCTTGTTCAGCATCAGTCAGGCTTCTACATTTTGGGTACAATCTTATTTGTTTTGCTTCTCAGAGATTCCCTGTGAATAAGGACCAGTGTTGTTTGCACATCAGGAGGAGTTCAGCCCGACATGGAAGTGGCAGCAGTGCCCTGCTTAGTTACACGTAACAGCACATTGGAAATATTTGTGGATAATCGTGATGAATAATTGTGATTTTGTTTCGCTCTCATCCTGGTCAGCTCCGAAAAACTGCTGTTAAACTTTCTTGAAGACTTCTGAAGTATTTCTGTAGTTCAGACGGGATCTTGCAGGTTTTGAATTCATAGTATAGAAATATAAACAGAACATGTGTATGAGGGATCCTGGGCTGCAGCGAAAAGGACAATTGCAACAAAAAATGTAGTTAATTAATGAATGAATTTGTATTTGAAATGATTCCTAATGTTATTTCCATCTCCTCAGGTTGGATCAATGCAATACTGACTCCGGTCGACTGCCTGGCGTTCTCTGGACACTTCGTCCACAACCTGAGTGTGGAGATGCAGATGAGGTGAGGACACCTGTCTGTGCTTGTGTTGCTCTCTGGTCTGTCTTCCGTTGATGGTTCAACCGGCCTCCTCCAGACTTCCAGGTCTCATTGATGGGGATTAACTGTGACTCATCGTCCGTCGGACCTTGGCGGATCTTACACAGTAGTTTCCACTCTCAGCCCCCAATTAAGACTTGTTTTTCCCAAAATCCATGTGTCCAACGTGTTCATGAATTTCGGGCAGGAGTAAACACCTTGTGAACTGTTGCAGTGACGACATGATGATGTTGAGCTGAAACAGCCTGGTTTGTCCTCAGAGCGTATGAAATCGAGAAGCGGCTAAAGGTCAAAACCCTCAACCCCTTCCCCAACTTTGAGACGGCTTGCTGGTACGTGGGACGACATCTCCTGGAGCGGTTCAAAGGTGAGCCCTAAAATCAGATCATGCAGACGTCATACGTGTGGTGATTTTATTTATATATAAACTCACAACATTATTCAACGACCTGAAGTGTGTGTGCGGCCGCAGTGCAGCTCACTGTGTTTCTGCTGAACAGATGACGAGCTGCATGCTTCGGTATTATTTCAGTAATTAAATCAGTGAATGGAGTTTACAGATGATTAGCATCAAAAGGTTTGGCTGAGCTCAAATCACTTGCTCCATTACGAGTCTGTGTTTACACTTCGCTCAGCTGGCTCGGCCAGTTGTTTATGTTTCAACCATTCCCCAAAGTGTGTGTGTGTGTGTGTGTGTGTGTGTGTGTGTAACAGGCAGAATTCCATTCATGTTGTGCTCACTACTTCCAATCTACCAGGCCGGTCGTTAATATGAGATTATTTCTCGTAGTTCTCTGCTGCTGCTGATCAGATGAATTATTTCCTGTGGTGTGTATCCACTTCAAATGTAATCAGTATTTAGGCAAACACTCAAACCCCTGAAAGACCTTCAGCTGAAGGAAACCGTATCCGGAGCTGATGTGAGCTCCTCAGACTGTTGGTGTCTGATGTGAAATCAAAGGGAGGAAATGACATTAAAGGTGAAGTGACACAATTCACATCGATCGGAGCTGTGAGAGTTCAAACTGGACTGTTGAGTCTTTGACAGGAGGACGTCCTGCACAGCAGAGATGCTTCCTGCAGCTCCACTGACGGGAATCAGGGCTGAACGTGGACCGTGTGTCGTTTCTCAGGACGTTTATCCTTCCGGGAACAAAAAGGTCCTGAAAGGTCTGAAAATGATTTGTTTCGAATGCCGACGAACACAAAACATCCAAACGGTGTCCGTTAATAAATGATTTAATTCATCAGCGAATGCTTCTGTATTCAGGCAAGAGGAGAGGTCAGAGGTGTCAGGAGACTAACAACCGTTCACTGAGACCACCATCAGACTTTAACCAGCGTCTGTGTGAAGACAGTCGACTGTGTGTTTTTGTAATTCAACAACAATGAATGAATCCCTGTGTTCCTGCTGTCCAGGAGGCTGCAGCTCTTCACTGGATGTCACATTCATTTCCTGCCTTTCCACCTTGATGGACATGTTGCCTCGTTCATGCTCCAGTTCAAGCTGCTAACACATTCACAGATCCGCATCCATTCATGGACCAGTTAGGGGTTAACTCTCTGGAGGAGCCGGGGATGGAGCGAGGAAGCTTCAGATCACGAGACTCGCTGCACCTCCTCAGGAGGAACTTATCATGTTGCTGCTTCCATGTTCAGGTTGTGAACATCCGTCAAGCTGCCACTAATAAGTAGTTTCTGCTTGTCAGCCAGGTGGGAACTTAAAGATGCTTTGGTTACTTGTTACCTGCTAATCGTTAAAGTTAAACCTCGTAAGTCCCGGTGAGGGACTTCCAACATGAAGTGTGCAGGGTTTGTAGGAAATGTTATTGCTGGTGGAGGAAACATCCACATGGTGCTGACCCGTCGGACCGGGTTCACCTCCAACAAGTAAAACTGAGATAAAACTTTATTCATCCAGAAGACAGCAGGACGAGGGGGTTGGGTAATAACTGATCTTTGATCCAGCCCCTCCTGTGGATCCTCATCGTCCTCTGAGTCGTTTGTCCATGTCCACATATGTTTGGGAGTTAAAGCCTGCTCAGTAATATCTTTAACGTACAGGCTTCTTCAGCTGACACCTGAACCAGAAGTGATACCTCTTTGATAGAAGCCATCGTGGGCGGAGCTTCATCTTGTGTAAACAGCAGTTAGATGTTGGATGTTTAGCTGACGCGGTGATCCAGGGTGAGTCAGCAGTAATCTGACACCTGGCTGGATTGGACAGGACAGTTTGTCCACAGGGTGTGTCCCTCTGCACATCGGTGCACACGGCGTCTCTTTCAAACAACACAGACGTGACTGTCAGCTGTGAGAAACATGCAGCTACGTCCTGTTCGTCTCCTCTGAGTTGGATTTGATCTCTGCAGTTTGACTCTTTTCTGTCAAGTGAATCGGCTCAAACTCTGAAAGTTCATTTCTTCTCCTGCAGGTTTACATAAAGCAAATAAGCAACCAGCTCCGTACCTGATACACGGTGCCAAACTAATCAATGGAGCCTTCAGAGCTTGGACTAAAAAGCAGGTATGGACGTTCAGGATTAGCTTTGGTCGTCGTCCATCATCCACCCTGTGATTAAAGTAATGACACCATGCTTGTTCTCCTCCTGACAGGCCCTCTTGGAACATGAAGACGAGCTTCCAGAGAACATGAAACCCTCACAGCTGATAAAGGATCTTGCCAGAGAGATCAGACTGTCAGAGGTACTTTCCTTTTCATTGGTTTTAAACATCAGGTCATCATCATCTTCATGACCATCGTGAGCTACCTGGATTCTGTCCAGACGTGTCTGACCATGAAGATGATGAGCGCCCGTCAGTGTCTTCCAGTTACCTTTGGTTTCTGTCTGGAGTGGAGCCAGGTCGGCTCTCCGTGCTGAGCCCTGCCACGACCAAACTGTCTGGATGTGTTGAGCTTCAGTCTTTCAATTTAAATCAAAGTAGAATTACCAAAAACATATTGTGAGGCTGAGACAGGGAAACGCTGCATGTTGTATCTGCATGGAAAAGAATTATTAATTTATCAGTGAAGTAGAAGAGCACCCTTAGATTCTACATATTAACAGCAGCACTGGTTTGCCTGAATTATTCACGAAGATTGATGATCAAACAGTTGAAGAAAGTCTGACAGATTCCTGCGTCTGCCTTGTGATTTAATTGGTTCGACATCGCACCATCAACCACTGATGACTAGCCGAGTGGAAACACATAATTCATGACCTCTACAATCAACATTGACACATTTTTTTTCTCAGTACGTTTAATTAAACACAACTGGATCGAAGCTGAATTCCGTCCTTTCTTCCCTAGAATGCAACAAAAGCCATTAAGAGTGAGCCCAGCATGAAGGTGCCGGTGGAGGAGCCTCCATCCAACCACTCCGAGCCTGAAGAGCCTGTCTCCCCGGTCCACGTCCCCTCACCCAGCAATGAGAAAACCAGGAAGAAGGTATCCAAACCCCCCAAACCCCCCAAGCCTCCCAAACCCCCAAAGATGCCGAAGGCCCCCAAACCTCCGAAAGTGCCGAAGCTCAAAGAAGGAGGGAAGAAGAAAGTGAAAAAGGCAAAAGAGCCATCACCACCTCCTAAACCCTCCAGTTTTGCAGCTCTGGAGTCCCATGCAAAGGATATCTTGAGTAAGATGGACCAGCCAAAGAAGATGAAGGTGAGCAGATGGAATATTGCTGAATGATGCTAGTTATGTACATAAAATACAATTTGTATTCTTCCATTCTACTTAAGGTGAATCATTACAACAGTTAGATGTAACATATGCTAAGTAGAGCTAATGCAAAGCTAATGCAGAGCTAATGCAGAGTTAATACAGAGCTAATGCAGAGCTAATGCAGAGCTAATACAGAGCTAATGCAGAGCTAATGCAGAGCTAATGCAGAGCTAATGTAGAGCTAATGCAGAGTTAATGCAGAACTAATGCAGAGCTAATGCTAATGCAGAGCTAATACAGACCTAATGCAGAGTTAATACAGAGCTAATGTAGAGCTAATGCTTATGCAGAGGAAATGCAGAGCTAATACAGAGCTAATGTAGAGTTAATGCAGGGCTAATACGGAGTTAATGTAGAGCTAATGCTAATGCAGAGCAAATGCAGAGCTAATACAGAGTTAATACAGAGCTAATGCAGAGCTAATGCAGGGCTAATACGGAGTTAATGTAGAGCTAATGCTAATGCAGAGCAAATGCAGAGCTAATGCAGAGTTAATACAGAGTTAATAAAGAGCTAATGCAGAGCTAATGCAGAGCTAATGCAAAGTTAATACAGAGCTAATGCAGAGTTAATACAGAGCTAATGCAGAGCTAATGCAGAGCTAATGCAAAGTTAATACAGAGCTAATGCAGAGTTAATACAGAGTTAATACAGATTTAATACAGAGCTAATGCAGCTGGATTTCTGTTTTATTGTTTACCTTCCAGGGTGTTAAACAAGTCCTGAGCATGTCGGAGAAGGAAACATCAAAGCAGAACAATCTGGAGAAGTTTGAAATCAGAGAGCAGAATAAAAACAAGACTGAAGCAAAGTGGAAGTACAAGGTGAGATCACTTGGCTGTCATGAATTTAACATGAATGGCTAAAAACAAAAAGGCCAAAGGAGATAGTTTCACAATTCTTCCAGATGTCAGATAAAGCGAATGCTCGGTGTGTTCGAGAAGAGGTGATTAAAGAACTTGTGAAGGTTACAAACTGAGTAACAATGTTGTCCAAGTGGCACATCTGAGGCCTGCAGCTCATCAGAGCGCCTCCACAAACATCCAGCCTCCCTCAGCTTCTGCCACGTGCACATCCAGCGTGCTCCAAGTATTAACTGTACCATCATCTCTTTAAAGAATGCTGGATCCTTCTTACTAAACAACAGAGGCCTTTTCAGAGCAAATGTAATTTGGTTGAACTGAAGACATTAGAGGGTTTATGTTTCACGGAAAGATTCAATGCCAAACTGCTGTGGAATGTTTGCAGTCCCTTCAAAGATCCGTCCAACTGCTCCTTCACATCGGCCAAACATCTGCAAACGGAGCAGAGACCCTGTCTTCTTCTCGCCAAGGTCACAGGAGACCACATCTTCACTTGTGATTACAGTTGATTCATGTAAAGGTTCACAGCTCCTCTGTGTCCTGATGTTAGAAAGATGCACCAGACAACCGGACTTCAGTTTCAGGTTACATCATTTGGTCACATGCCTTTAATTTAGGAGACAAACTTGTGGAGGAGGGAACGTTTGAAAATCTATATTCTTGGATTTCAGGTTGTCTCAGGCAGCCTGGTGGTGCTTGTTATGGCAGCCAGTGTACTCAGTAGTTCTCTTCACGGAGTTACTGAACAGTCATCACATCTCACAACCCATCAGCTGTTTCACAGTGAGGATGAAGAGAAGACTGTTGGACATTTCCAACTTTAATTCCAAAGAAACCCTCACATTCTATGAGTTTATAACATCACACGTCTTTCTCATCATGATTTGACTAACCTTGGCTATATACATATTCTGTGTATATATACTTTATATATAGATGTTAACATCTATATATAAAGTACATATACTGTGTATATATACTTCATGATACTGACACGGGGCCCTTTGACAACAGTTAAAGAACTTCAGTTCAGTTATAAAACCAAACCTTCTGTTCTCTGGTGTCACCGTGGTTGTTTGGATGTTCCTCTGATGTTCCTCTGATGTTCCTCTGATGTTCCTCTGATGTTCCTCTGATGTTCCTCTGATGTTCCTCTGATGTTCCTCTGATGTTCCTCTGCTCCAACTTGTTAGTGTCGCCGGTCACACAGGAAGAGAACAGTAGTGATTTGGTAACTGGAGCCTGGAATGTCAACCAGAAGGCAACTGTCACACGGAGAGAGGAAACCACCATGTTTTATTGTGTGTGTGTGTGTGTGTGTGTGTGTGTGTGTGTGTGTGTGTGCTGAAGCGTCTGGTCCTCTTTAGTTTTTCCGCTCGTTGGCCGCTGTGAGAAAAAGAAAACACTTAGGCACTGCAGGAAAACATGAGTTAATATTTGTTATAAATTGCTTTCTCATTTCGGCAAATTCACATTTTACAGTTCATTACTCTTTTGTAATTGTTTATTTCTAATCTTGTTGTGCTGTCCACGTGAAGGGACTCGTGGCTGCGTGTCTGCTACCGTCCGACTGTCCGTCCTGTGTCCTGTCTGTATCTAACGGTACATCGTGTCCCCGTCACTCCACAGAACAGTAAACCAGATTCTCTGCTGAAAATGGAAGAGGAGTGCAAATTTGACAGAACGCTGTCAGGCAATAAAGACAAAGTCAGCTTTACCATGTCTCACAAGAAGATGCTCAGGTATGTATGGAATGTCTCTGATTGCTATATAAACCTCATGAAAGCTTCCCTGTGTTCTGGTCATTATGGAACTATGTGGCTATCAACACTGCACCCATGTGAACTAATTCAAGGACTCCTCGCAGCGAGAGGCCGGCTGAGCCCCCCATCACCCCCTTATTGTCCTGTGGTTTCCTCTCCAGCTCCAAGATGCTGAAGCTTCAGAACAACTCAAGTGTTTTTGGCTCATTACAAAACCTCAAAGAGGACAAACCCAAGCCGGTGAGAGACGAGTACGAGTACGTCTCAGACGAGGGGGAGCTGAAGATCGACGAGTTCCCCATCAGGCGGAAAAAGAACACCGTTAAGAGAGACCTCTCCAGTGAGTACTGCTTCGTAAGCACTGGTGTCTCACAGCAGCAGCCAGCGAGCACTGGGCTTCCTCAACACCTTCACCCACTGAGGATGATGAAGTATCAAGAACCACTAACTGGTTCGGTCATTTGAATCATCAAATGCCTAATTAAAACTTCCTTTTTGTCCAGTTCTGTCCGACATCAGAGAACCCATTCAGCCAACCAAAAAAACAAAGTTCCAGCCGTTGGTGGCGAAGGTACGTAGCTGCACACCGTTACCTGATCACACTGTGATGGGACAGGTCAGACAGGTCGTTACAGTCACTGCCAACAGCTCGTGGCCATCGATGAGAGTTTGAACCTGAATCGAGGCTAAATTGACAATTTCACCCTCCAACTCATGAAGGAAGTTAATGACCTTGTTTCTTTTGAAAAAGGTCGATAACTTTATAATCTGTTGTCTTGGAGTGTGAAACATGAAGAGCCGGCTTGTTCAGATTACCTACAGATTGTACCTTTCAGGTGGTTGCTGTCATACTACATCTATTGTCAAAGAAAGTGTAGACACAATAGACCTGATGATAAATCACCTCTAAAAGATGATACTGATGCTGCTGTGCTTCCACCATCAGAGTGTTGAATCCTCAGACGAAGAGACTCTTCACATCGACACAGAAGCGAAGCCTGAGGCCAAAGGTCGCAACGCCAAGGTCAAGAAGAAGGGGGGCAGTGCTGCCGGGATCCTCGACCTGCTGCAGGCGAGCAAGCAAGTGGGCGGGATCGACTACGGTACCAACAGGTAGAATGACCGACCCCACCCCTCCCCCTCCCCCCCTCCCCCTCATTACCTTCTGCTGCTTCACTCAGTTCCTCTGAACACAGACGGACCTTCACACATAAATAAACTAGTTTTACAGTTCATGCACAGCGTTGCTCCTTAACTCCCACTGGACCTTCATTTTTCTCTCTCAGTAAGTGCATTCTTGGTCTTCCTCCCCGTAATGGGGTGACTCACTGACAAACAAATGGCCCGCTCAATGACGGATATAATAACTTTCAACTTGCAACTGAAGCAACAGTTTACATGGATCCTGTCAACAGTTTGTGTTCGGTCCTTCTTTGTGTTCATCCATCAGACGCCGCGTCGCTCCGGGCGCTTCTCTTTGCCTTTTGCTGTTTGCTATTAAGTTCAGAACTTGATGGTCTATTTCCTCCATATTGAAAGCTACAATTCACCAAAATATGTGACTTTCTCAAATTGTTTCTGTGCTCTTGGAAAGGGAGCTTGTTGAGTCGGGGGAGAGGAGGCCACCCGGCTCATAGCAGCCTGAGTCTGAACATCGTCCTGACTGATCCCATCAGAAGGAGACAGCTCCCAGTGAGCGTGGTTACGTCCACGCTGACCACTGATCAGATCCCACTTCCCTACTATACATGCAGATAAACACAGACGTCGTTTCTGCTTCCAAAGACCAAACGTGTTGTTGTCTTCAGCTGTGATGCTTGTTTGTACTGAAGTCGTGCAGTATCCATAGTATGTTTATGTTTTGCTGTGGTATGTGTCGACCAATTCATCCATGCAGAACACAGACATTTCAATTCTATTTAAGGAAGTACCATCTTGTTTGGATGATCTGCTGGATTATAATTTGTTCAAGATGCTTGCGGCACACAGAAACCGCTTAAAGCTGCGACGGACAGCCGGGCGGAGCCGAGCTGTTCCCGTACCTGGTCGGGAGGATCAAAACAATAAGACTTGGTCTGTCCTTCGGTGTGTTGTAGACAAACACACTTGAATTATATCTCCATGGCCTTCAGGTGTGCAGGCTGATAATAAAAATACGCCGGCAGACTTCAACGTACCCTGAGAACATCAAGACTTTGTCCAAGTGTGGCCCAGCCTGGCTCTGGATGTGGCCTCAGGGACGGGATCACTCCCAGCTGGAGGCGGATCATTGAGGATGCATGTTAATCACAATCATGTCAATACTAATTGAATGAACCCTGTGTTCTCCTCTTCCTGGGTCCAAATGATAGTGTGATGGGTGAATAAGGCCCAGGTTCAAAATGCCAAAATGCTCCTTTAATAGCGCAACTTGTGACATTTACTTGGACTTTAAAACAATTTCTCTCAATTACTCTTCACCCCTGCCAGCATGTTGACTGCTGTGTAATGGCTGTGTTGTTGTGTATTTCTTATTGACGTACTTACAGTCAGCCACCTGCATCTCCCAGCACACAGGAGGCCATTCAGGGCATGCTGTCCATGGCCAACCTGTCGTCTTCAGACAGCTTGCAGCAGCCGTGGAGCAACAACCAGTCCAAAAACAATAGCCAGTTGAAGAACATCTCGCACAGCACGCAGGCCAGCAAGAAGGCCGGCGGAGGAGCTGGCGGCGGCGGCGGCAAGAGCAAGAGGCCCACCAAACACCTCCTGAAGAAACCCAGGAAAAGCAGCAGCATCGAGAGTCTTGATTACGATGATGACCAGGATCACATGGATGCGTGCTTCAAGGACTCTGATTACGGTACGGGCCAAGAGCCACCTCATTTCATTTGGAAAACATTCTGGAACTCACCAAAGTCATTACGGTGTCTATTTGTGAGCAAATAAATGGGAAAATAATTATCTGCCATGCCGGATTTTCACTGCTGCTAACTGCTGCTGTTAAAAACAGATCGGTCCCTCCTGGATCAACATGTGGCCAGGAACTTTTCATTAGGAATAAATGATAGGGTGGATGTTTATTTTTTCTGCGTCCTTTCCAGATCCGCCCTTTGTGTTGCTCCAATTTGTGCTGTTTTTCCTCTGAAACTCTTTCTTTGTGTACTCGGTCCAAACACAGCCGTGCGGACCCTCCCAGCATGTTAAGAAGACATTAACATCGCTTCCAAATTGTTATTTTACATCGTTTTTGAACTTCTAATTAGTGTCAAATTAGTTGTTCAAAGCAGAAACATTCTCTCCAGTGTGAAACTTTCCTCTCGGACCAGCGTTCATTTCTGTTTTTGTAAACAGACCATTCTTTATCTTGATCATCTAATTGCCAGATATTAGAAGGAGGGAAGTTGTGCCGAGCAGAAACCAGGGGTCAGTTAACAGCTGCCATGCATGCTGTCACTGGAACATTCCACCGCTTTGGACGCGTGGAAAGCAGAAACAAAAGCACTGTTAATTTTGCTCAAACAAATAATTTGGTGTGCGAACTGAATGTCATTAGGATGTAAGTGCGCCAAAAATCATTAAGGAGCAAAGGAATCCTGTCAGTCCTCCGCAGCAGGATAATTACTGACGTGTTTCAGCCGCCGGCCGCCGTCATCGGGCTGAAGCACTCACTCTTCTCTGGCTTCATCAGTATTTCATGTTGAATACTTCTGTTAGAAAGCTGTGTGCCTGATTAGGAAGTGATTTGTTGTATTATTTATTTCAGTTTATCCCTCCTTCGAGTCTGAAGAGGATAACCCTGTCTTCAAGTCCAGGTCAAAAAAAAGGAAAAGCAGTGACGACACTCCGTACAGTCCGACAGGTGAGTCACGTTGGTACCTGAAGACTGTTCAGCTCCTCTAGTTAACTTCAGTTACTCGGTGATAAAGTCCTCACATGTCCTGATCAGATGTATCAACACCAGAATGTGGTAACAAGTTAAATCCAAGTTTAGACCAAGTTACACCATCATCAAC
>CAAKHC010018487.1:0-12514 GCA_901007825.1 Macroramphosus scolopax
CATTCCTGTTCCATCCATGTCGATACTCCATGAATGATTTCTGCCGTTCTTCAATATGTGCGTGCAAAAAAAAAAGGGCAAAACCGTGTGGTTTCTGTTGTTGTTGTTTGATATCTGAGCCTGCAGCTTTCTATTACTGAGGACCGAGGCTGTCCGGTGTCTCCTCGGCACAGCAGGTGTTGACAGAGCAGCAGGCGGCCGCGGTCCCTTCCTGCCTCACCTGATGCGGCGGCCGTTAGTTGTCGAAAATACGCTGCAATGAGGCGTGAATAATTTATTCCCTGGTCATAAACTATAAGCCAGAAGATAAATAATAATAATGGCCTGAGGTGAAGAATACAGTTAGCATAATAACACAACAGAGGATGAAGACGTCGTATAATATTCCATAATTTATCTGTAAATGTTTAGATAAAAGCTATTTTTACAGCACAAAGAGGAACCCTGACCTGGACGACTGGGACAGTTACCATGACAACCCAATATATGATGAACCAGATCATCAGAATCCACCTTCATATAACGGACCCATGTAAAACTCATAATTTAGTTACAATCAGTTTAATACCTTCCTCAAATATAGACGTCCACTAGTAGAGCGTTGAATTTACTTGGTTAGTGAGGAAAACTATCCCGAATGAAGCTGATAGGAAAGATCGTGACATTAACTGCAGCCGCGGCCTGACAGAGCCGCTCATTAGCCGCCAGCTCAGGCTGTGACCTTTTCAATCCCGACTAACGAAGCAAATTCCACTTCCATCGTTTGCATTTAACACTCTGATTATTTGCTGCTGTAGCTCCTGCACGTGTATTTCTATGGATATATTTATATATACAGTACTTATTGGAGAAGGCGACACGTATATGATTCATTTGCATGTCAATTCCAGATGTGATCTGTAACCTGAACCCAGGTCATTTCTCACTGCTCCAATCCAAATCGCATCCCCAGTTTTTCCTTCATATTCGTCATCTGTTAACTGCAGCTGTTTTATTTACAAGACAGACGACAGGTGTTTCATCTGATAACTCCTAACTTGTTATTTAACAGTTATTAAGCACTCAATCAGCTTGTTAGAACGTTGGTTTGTCAGGTTAAGCTCGATTTACTGTCGTTCGACATGCTTCAGAACTCTTCCATTAAACTTATTAAACATGTGTTTCTGCGTTCACATGGATGTCGAACGTGTTCTTAAAATATTTGCACGATCAAAACATTCACATCACATTTATTTTGGCGCTGAAGTTAATTGACACAAGCGACGTGTCGACTGACAGATATGCTAATAGTGCTAATAGCCGTGTGTTTGGCTGGAGGGGACGAAGAATAATCTTGTTGTGAAATTATAAGAAAAAAAAATCCTCTTATTCCGATCCAAAGTTGAACGTGTTCCTCCCCTGGCCTCGGCTCCGCCCCTCCACCGAGACTCATGAACACCAGGATTGCAGGTTTTTTTCCCCCCTAATCCTGCTGCGAACCAGCCAGACAAACAAACAGCAGTACAACCCTCCGTGCTGCAGGTGATAATCCAGCAGATTCATTCTATGAATCCAAGCAGCTTCCTAAACTCTGATTACAAATAAAGGAATCGGTATGCGAGGGTTCCCCGTGAATCGGTGTAAAACACAGGCCTCCAATTTCCTGCAACTGGGCCTTAAAATTGCCAGATGCAAAGTCAAGCAAGCCCACACGAGTGTGACCAATTAATTTTTGCAATTTTGGGGACCAACATGCTTTGTTGCTTTTTGTCTCCACCTCCCACCTTCGCCTCTCTTTCTCCATCCGGCTCTGCCTTTCCATTTCTATAGGCTGCGGTCTGCTCACTGTGTGTTAAGCACTTCAGTGCCTTCTGGTACAGAGGGGAAAATTACTTGGCAGGCATATCCATTCCTAATCGTGTGTGTGTGTGTGTGTGTGTTGGTTTGTGTATGTACATGAGTCTCCATGCCTGCCTCTTCCAAGCATTTAGTTTTGTGGACTGCATTCAGTGATTGCTGTGCTTTATCTGCGCACACAAACACATGAACACACACACACACACACACACTTGCACACACACACAGTTGTCGCTGCAAAGCAAACTGGGAATTTACAGCTCGCCGTGCGAGGGAGAGATTGGCTCTTTTGAGTTTCTTGGTGGTTTGCCAATTCTGTTTTAGTGTGTGTGTGTGTGTCTTTGTGCATCCGTGTGTGTCTGTGGTTTTTGTTTGTGTGTTTGATGGACTTATACATCTTTGACTTTGAGTGGCTGAGGGTGTTTGTGTTCACCAGTGGGAAGGAGGACCAAAGTCAATATTTCAGCTCGACACCACATTGTTCCTGAAAGCTCTTTAATAAGCACACGGAGACACGGCGGCACGGCGGCGCTACTCTGTGTTAAAAGCTCTTATTAGTGTTGAAGACAGTTTGGGAGACATGAGTGTCTGTTCAGCTTGACGTGCCGTGACACAGTCGAGGTTGTGGACGAGTGAAAGAAATTATTAAATTCACATTACTGAAAAAAATAGCTTTGTAAAACAATTCTGATGTGACAGAGCAAAATCTCGTGGTCAAGTTTTTTTGAACTCAAATGTTTTAAGTAGTTTCTCATTGGACTGTTAAGTTTAATGGACATGTTTTAATCAACTCAAAGTTCCCTTCTTGTAGAAAGTGTAGATGTTGAGGAGAAAACAAGTCTCATTTAAGGACCGTCAAAACAAGTAGCTGTAAGAAGTAATCTGTCCTTCAGTAGGTTAAGATCTGATATAGCTCCCCCTTCTGGCAGTTAGGGGTATTACCAAAACATTGTTGACGATGTTAACAAGTGCCTGTAACGTATGCCGACAGCTGTAGCACTTTATCAAATCTTCTTATGCAAGTAAGTAAAAGGAGGAAACAAATGTGAAGTGATGGAGTCCAAACACTGAATATGTTTTACAAATACCGACCTCACCAACAGCAGTATTACGATGACGTTCGAGGCTATTCCGAGCTTTGGGAAACCGATCACTGCTGGGTGACCTGAAGCAGATAACTGCTTGGGAATGTCTGTAACTACCAGTGGAATCCAGATCTGTGACGACGGCAGGCTTAATTAGCATTGTGTTAACTTTTGGTGAGAACTTGAATCCAACCGTCATCACACACACTCCAGGTTTAAAGGTCTTATGTATGTGAGGAGAGGATCTTCTATCCCTCCCTCCCCTCTTGGACAGCCTGTTCTCCAAATGTTTTCCTCCACATAGCTCCTCATGAATGACGACATAACAGATTACAACATTTGTACCAATGACAGTGTTTTCATGATGTCCTGCGGTTTAGCTCTGGTCAGGTTTCAGCCTAAAATCCACTTGTTGTTGTTTTGTATTACAGTCTAGTTCAAAACATCTACTCATTCAGGAAATACTGTGTTTTTGGTTCAAACTGCTGCGTCCTTACAGACATGAGACTTTCCTCATCATCTTCATGGAAAGAACACGGTTACGAAAACACTCGAGTGGTTAGATGTTGTTGCTCGATGGATGATTGTGGACAAGAAAACAGACGACTTGTTGGAAATAGGAACCTGAAGTCTGAAAGGGGAACTGACCTGCAATCTTCTAATGCTTTGTTGACTCCCACATCCACCTTGAACTCCCTGCGAGGAGTTTACTGTCATATAATAACGTCGTCTGTGTCCTACAGCTGCTGGAGGGCTTCGCAAATGTAATTACTGTAAGTAATTAAACCTTATCTTTCATAAAAGAATGATTCCATTGTTTTGCGTTGGGCTTACCCATTAAAGAAAACTCTTCCTCCCTCTTCAACCTCTCAGAAACACTGATTGTGTCTATTTAAATGTGTCGTGATGCTCTGACACAACCTGCTCTGCTATTAAAGGCACCAGTCGTTTACTCTGTTGCATGGAAATCAATTATAACCCTCTGATATTGTAATGTGACCTTGTCTGGAATCTTATAACAAATCTTATGTAGGGAAAAAAAAAAAGAAAAATCAATGGAAAGTCATGTTTGGACTTCAGAAGGAGGCCGTCAGCTGATGTTTGATGGGATTACAGACACACACACACACACAGTAGATCTGATGAATGATGGTGGAACTAATCTACCGGCTACTAATTAGAAAGGAGTGATAGATCGGGGGGAGGGGGGGAATATATACGAGGAAAAAGGCAGTAAAAAGACCCATAACATTACGTCTGAGGGAACAAGAGTCACGGTGACTGACAGTCTCTGAGGTTTCCTGTCCGGGCTGATTGCAGCTCGCGCTAATTGAAAACACGTCACAGTGGTTGACCCACAACAGTCAAACATTGAGGACTGAACGACTGTTTCAAGGCTGCGTTAGTCAAGAGCTCAGATCCTGCGTCAAATCTCACGTCCGACGTCATCGTCGTGATATTTATTGCTCTTCCGGTGCCAATTAGACAGCAGGTGACTGTGAATGAAGTCCTTGTGAATGTGAGTCAGGTCGGTAATAGAAAGCTGTCAGGGAATCAGAGTTCGCCACCTCTGGGGCTGCAGAGCCGTCAGGATGAGTCATGTTCCTCCACATCATTCGGTTGGTCGGGTACATGCGTGTCATTTACCTGAGAACGATACGGCACTTTAACACAGAGGAGGAGGAGGAGGAGCTCACCTCCCTGGATACCACATGAGGAAGAAGCCCCAGATACACCAGAAACACCTCAGTGTCTCGGTTCATAACATCATCAACACTGCCTCCTTCATGAACTGGATGGCTGCTGCTTGCAGTGCTGCTTGAGGCCGACCGGTCCGGTTTGGTAACCTATTAGCTAAGATTGGTGACAGGACGTCACGGATGGACATCGACTACAGGTGTCCGTCTGTATCCGAGGGCGTCAGACTGACTGGGAACACGTCCACATGGCTAATTAACTGGGAACTCAACGACAACTCTGTTCACGCTGCTTCTCCTGAAGATCAGACGTTCATGAGACGAGTCACTTGATCACTTCCCTGTAATTCTTTGCAAATATTCTCTCGACTGTTCAGATGTCGTGTGTCTTCACTCTCTTGTCAGCCGACCTCCCATGTCAGACTATTATATTTCCCAACTGCAGCCTCTGAACTCAGGTGTTCGACTGGTCCGGCCTCACATGTGGTGTTGACCTTCGTCCTGTCTTCCTCACTGCTCATCTGTCTCGGGGGTCAAGAAAAGAGGGACCAGCAGAGCACCTCCACTTCCCATGTGTCTCTTCTAATGACCCACTCTTTCTTCTAGCTCTGTTAGTTGAAGTAGCTGAACTGGTTCGTCCATCCAGAAATACGCAGGAGAGCAACGTTCACTCGATGCATCCCATGAAAGCCAAATCTTGAAGGGTTCGTCAAAGTTATTGACACAATCCCGTTATGTAACAGCTCTCAATCAACAGCCCATCATTCCCCTCATTCCCCGTCTCCGCTGCAGCTCCTTCATCCATCTTCTGTTCCGTCCACATCTCCTCGTTGTAATTTATCGTCAGCCATCTATCTGACGAAGTGGGGAAGCGGCACACTTACGAGGCAACACGCATGCAGATGTGTGCGTACACGTATTCATCCACCCTGAGCACTTTAACTGTAGAGCCGCGATAAGAGAGTTGTCGTGCAACCGTCACCTCTTCACCTCCGCGGTAAAGCTGTGACAGGTTGGCATTGACTTAATATCACAATTAATTACGCAAACACGCGAGTCTCTTCGTTCTCCGGCTTCGGAGGATTTTTTCTCTCTCTCTCCGAATTGAATGTAGGTTTTGCTGACAGTTTGCAAAGGCAACACAACAATCACACGTGCCGAGTGGAGGAGTCATCCACAGGGCAGCCTCGCAGCTCGGGGAGTCGCAAGGAAGAAATGAACAAAAGAAGGATAATAATAATGGCATTCAAATGCCCTGAAGACGGTTTCATCACATTCTCTGTCACAGGGGTTTTCACCCCGCGGTAGGTTCTCCTCTCTTTTATCTCCCTCTCTCTCTCTCTTCTCGCTCCTTTCTCTCTCCCTCGTGCAATTTTTTTTCCGACTTCCTCTCTCTCTTTTCTTCCGCTCTTCGCTCGTCCTCCTCCTCTCCTGACCCCCCCCCCCCCCCCCTGTCATTGACAGCTCCAGTTAATTTAGTGTCAGCTCTGCCGGCTCACCTTGTCACTGTGAGACAAACAGATCGCAGCACAATAAGGTGTGAGAGGGCGAGAGAGAGAGAGAGAGAGAGAGAGAGGAGGAGATGATAGGTAGCAGGAATAAAAAAAAAAAACAGGAAGATAAATATGGAACACCAGATTAGGAAAAAAAAATATATTATCAATAAAAAGATGAAGATAAAGAAGTGAGTGGAGGATGTGAGACGCTGCACTCAGCCCGGCTCCACAATCCTCCTGCCTTCATACAGGAGAGGCAATTACAATTTCACAGATTGAAATTAAAATCCCCCGTGGAACGTGTGTGTGTGTGTGTGTGCGTGCGTGTGCATGTGTGTACTCCGTGAGATAGAGCAGGCTGTCAAAGTGATTTCAAGCTGTTTATAGCTTTAAGCTCACAAAATGGATCCTGGTGCAGCGAAAAGGAGGAAAAAAAAAAAAAAAAATCTAAATCCAACACCCCCTTTTTTTTTTTTTTTTTTTTTAAAAGAAGAAAACTAATTCCTTGAATATTAATTGCCTGGCTGGGTCTTGACGATCGGCTTATTTGTTTGTGATGAGGCTGCGAAAGGAAAGTACCAATAATCCCTCTCCTCTCTCTGTCTGCAGTAATCTCTGTTCCTCCTTTGCTCTCTATAAATCGTCTTCTGGACGCCGAGAGAAAAAAAAAAAAGGATCTAAGTCATTTTTTTTAGGATAAAAAACAAGTATCTCTGAGTTGGTCTCGCAGCGCCGTCTAATACCAAAACTGTGATGAATAATATCCTGTCCTGCGTTATTTACACTTGTGAAGATTTATAGCCCACATCAGGTTTCATTTTCAGGCCCCAGAGTGCAGCTTGATTTATTCCCATTATATTGTGGTATCTCCATTCTCAAGTTCCTCTCATGGCGGCGCCGCGTCGGCCACGAGCGCCTTACAGTCTCCGAGTGTTTGTATCGGTCATCAGCATTCACCGGGCGTCGGCCACCTGAGCACACGTCTGCACAGCTGACATTCACACATTCACGTCCTCCTGTTACCTCGTTCTTCTCTAGGAAAGTTTCTCAGTGGTGCGTAGAAACAAAAGAACTCTGCCGTGGTTCCTCTGACTTCTCCATGCGTCCGTGTCTTCCTGCCTTCGTACAGTAGTTCTCAAGCCGAGCCGGTTTCGGAGCACATGTGTCCGAGACTCCCGCAGGCCGAACTGGCCGACCTCCAAACATTAGTGCACCGACGACGGATCGAATTCTGTTAATAAAGACTCATTTTGTGGGATGTTTTACAGCTGCTGCTCTTCCAATTATTCCTACTTATTCGTTGCATCCCTGGAATGTCCTCGCCGAGAGAGGCTGCACAGTATCTGCACTGTTTGTTGGCAGAATGTACGACTGTATGTCAGTTTTTTGGCGAAGGCGCCTGCCAAGAAAACACAAATGTAAATGTATTGAATATGTTAAGAAATGTTCTCTTCCAGCGCGTCATGTGATTCACCCCCGAGGTTCAAATAACCCGGTTTGGACACTTTTGCGAGATGAGCTTCCCTTCTTGGCGAGGACGGCGAGCACCAGCTCCTCCAATGGTCTGAAGGTTTGATCACCTCCGGTCTTCAAAGTGCCTCCGACTCTCCTGTCGAAGCAGAAGCAGCAAGTTTCAATAAATCATTCATTTGGCAAACACTTGTCGTCCAATTAGACACAGTAAACACGACGGTGCATCGTTTCTCTGCTTCATTGGTCTTCATGTAATCTGTTTTATGCGTCCGGTGTAAAGATCCTGAAACAAACGTGACCTTTCATTTATTATCAACGTGAAGCTTTCCGAGTTTACGGAAGAGGATTAGAGTCGTAATTAAGATGTTGTTGTACAGCGACCCTGGTGTGTCGTCCACATCATGTTTCAGACGTTGGCAGACTTTCCTGCAACAACACGTCTTCCCTCTGTGTGCAAAGTGTGTTTGCAGGTGTTTAAGAGGTGAAACTCGCCAGGAGCTCCAGGAGCTCTTGTTTCTTCTCCTGCCTGTGTACCTTCAGGGAGCCCTGAGACTCCGGGACGGACGGGATTCTTTCACTCATCACGTCCAGATCAATCTGCATCCTATTTGACTTGGTAAACATTCAATGTCCTCCATCTTCCACAGTAGAACACTAAGGGAACCAGTTTGTATCGTCCTGCTATGAATCCAACAGTTTTGTTTCTTTGCGTGAGCAGAAAGAAAATCAGGTGGGAAGCAGGAAGATAGAAATCCTGGAGCAGCTGGGAGCAGACTGATTACAGAACACTTCGAGCGAGGTGGAGGAAGCTGCTGCTGCTGCTGCTGCTGCCGCTGCTGCTGTAGCTGCTGCTGCTGCTGCCGCTGCTGCTGTAGCTGCTGCTGCCGCTGCTGCTGTAACTGCTGTAGCTGCTGCTGCTGCTGCCGCTGCTGCTGTAGCTGCTGTAGCTGCTGCTGCTGCTGCTGCTGCTGCTGCTGAGGCTGCTGCTGTAGCTGCTGTAGCTGCTGCTGCTGCTGCTGCTGCTGAGGCTGCTGCTGCTGCTGCTGCTGCTGCTGTTGTTGCTGCTGCTGAGGCTGCTGCTGCTGCCGCTGCTCTCCACTCACACTCTCTTTGCATAAGACCTGAGACCTGAGCAGGTCTGACCAGGTCTCTGTTATCCAGTTGTTGCCATTCAGATAAACTAAGTTCTCTGTTTGACTGCCAGTTGCAGCGGAGTGAACTTGTACCGACACTGCTGATGTAATAAAGTTGGGAGATCAACCTCTCCTGTCTGCTGCTCTACATGAATACTAACTACCCTTTTGCTTTGACACTTTGTCTTGCGCTGATGTTGTTTTCCTCCTCCGCTGATCTTCTTCCCCTCTTTGTCCTCCTCTGCCTCTTTCCACATTATTAACTTCATTCTGTGTCTCCCTCTGTTTCTCTCATCAGCATGAAATACAAGAACTTCATTTCTCCCACTCACTCTTTCTGTCTCCCCCCCCTTTTTTTTTATCTGTCTCCCTCCCCAGTCAGATTTAATCCTGTTAGTCACAGTAGATATATGAGGTCCTGCTCACAGAGGGACCCTATGGATCCCACTGAACACAGCACACACAGCGTACACACACCTCTCGCAGGGTGAACATGTTCACGCAGACACATGCACCCATGTACAGTATAAACCCACTAACCTATTGTGGATGTCTGGATTTAAATAACTTTAAGATAAGGATATTATGATCCGCTGAAGAAACAGGTAGCTCCATTTATAATACATTATACAGCACATTATGCATGTATTTTCCGCCTTCAACAATTTCCAAATACAGTTTTTTTTCTATCATTGATGCATGAAATGAAACATTTACACAGCAGACGTCTGCGCGGCAGCAGGTTCTCACTTCCTCTGGACAATCTGTCTCTTCCACCTGCCGCAACAACAAGTTAAGATACGTTTTCTTTACGATTGCATATCGATAATATCGGCTCTATGCAAACACTCCTCAACGTGTTAAATAGATCGAATGAAGACGAAACAAGGAGGTTTGAAACAAACACCGAACCAGCGGAAGAGTTCCAGCTGCAGGAAGCTGCGTCCACGTCAGCCCACGGAAATGTTGAGATTACTCACGCATGCAATGAAATTACTGCGCCATTAAACCTGGATGTCTCCTCTGTGTAAAGGCACCAGTTTACTCCATCACCCCCCCCCCCCCCCTCCCATACCTTTATGTCATCATGTCAGCAGGTAACGTCTTCAACTTTCTCACACTGAATAAGTTCGTTCTCTCTCGTTTCTCATTCAACTGTTTTGAACACTTCAACACTCCTCTGCTTCTTCTATCCTTCTCCTTTCTTCACACCTTTTTGTCTGTCGAGTTGTTGAGCAGGAGGCAGATGTCCGGCCCCCACGGAGCAACAACAGAGATCTTTGTTTTTCGGTGTGTGACAACGTGCGTGTGTGTGCACATGGGCCCCATTCGGATTCAGGCCCCGTCCGTGGGCCCCTCTCTCATTTTAATTAAGGAGCAGATGCACTAACCCGTCTGCCGTTCCCTTTTGTATATGTGTGTGTGTGTGTGTGTGTGCGCTCTCATGTGTGTGTTTGCCCTGCCTGGACCCAGCATGCCCTCGCCATGTGCCACTTATAAGCCATATTGTGGACTGTTAGTGTCGTCTGCACAGAAGAGGAGTTAGCGGGCAGGTGAAATGGAAGCGAGAGCGTCTACAGACCAGTTCTGCAGGCGGTAGGAGGTCCGACTTTCAGCGGTTGCCCCCCGTTGCATCAGCTGACAACAGATGGAGCCGGCCAATCACAAACTAACGTGCTGCAGACTGGACACAAACCACACAACATGACTCAATCAGTGCTGCACTGGAGGTGATCAAGCCAAACTATGGATTCAAATGTAGCATTTATCAACAGTCTTATATGTTTATTTCAACGTCGCTGAACAAATGAACAAATTCTGTGAGAGTTATAAGCTTTGGCAGCCACGTTCATCCGTGTCTGTTTATTTGCAGCCTATAGCTCCGTATGTATCCTTGGATGAGGCTCCACCATACAGCTTCGGTTCCACTGTACAACCTTCGTTCAGTAATTGCTCTGTTGTCTCCTGCTGTTCAGTCGCCGTGTGACTGAGGCCGATTATTGTTCTCAATTATTAAGGACAACAGTAAAACACAAAGTCTGTTCCTGGAACTATTTGACAGATAATAGAAAGGAACTAAGTTGGAAAAGTTCAGGGTGCAGCAGCTCAGCATGCAAGCAGGGAAAGTTCTCTGCAGTTTGTCATTAATCTGTTGCCATGAACACATTTTCTTTCTGTGTGTTGTGTCACAAACTGGATGAAGGTCCTAGATGCTAAGATATATCCACCTCCCTCTCTCTTCTCCTGTGCATGCACACACACACACACTTCGGCACAGGGCCCATGTTGCTACCCAGAGATTTGGCGGGTAAACACCAGCTCTCTGCACATGTGCTGCTGTTGCCAAGGCATTACAACATCGTAGTAGTCATGAATGTTGCTCTGCTCTGCTTCCAACAGTCTGAGGATAAACGGTGCAGAGAAAATGGGTTCCTGAAATGGTTCAGTGATGTCGGGTGAAGATATTGTATTCAATGCTTTTATATATTCTGGTTGTGCTTATATCTTCTAACGTCAATAAAATCGATGCCTGACAGAAATTATTACCTAATAAAACCGTACTGAGGGCTGTGATCTCTCTCTTGGTTGTGTGTTGTGTCGTACGGACTCGCCGCCCTCGCTGCTGTTCAGCTTCTCCTCCTATGGATCTCCTCATGTCTCCTGCGCTCGCGGATCAATGGACCGACTTTCTTCCCCGCTCGGATTGTACACAGATCTGTTGTCGAAACAGGTCCGGTGTCAGGTCTGCTGGGAACACACACGCGCACACACACACACACACACACACACTGGAGATAGTACATTGTGATATATCGACAGCATAGAAATCAACTGAATAAACCCTGACCTCCTGAAAACCAATATGGCCGACAGACTCACCCAGGGGGAAGAGATCTGATTGGCAGATTCAATTTGAATTTTGAATTATTGACATTATGTCTTTGGGATCCCTCTGTGTGTATGAATTTAACAGAAAGGAATATGCCAACGGTATCTGGTTGTTCAGATAAATTCAGATAACGATCATTCTTGAAATACTTAACACTAAAACCTGCTGACTTTGCAGATTTGTGTGTTTTTTTTCCCTGTAAAATAACACAATTGAGCCGGTTAGAAGACCTTCAAACGATGACCTTTGCTTTCCTATTTCAATGTCTTCACCTCAAAGGAAAATCCCTCACGTGACATGTAATAAGATTTAAGAATTACTAAGAATACTGAAAAACACACTTATATGTGATTGCATTCATCCTTTAAAACCCACGGCTGTTGTCCAACTGGCGCTCCGAGACTACAGCGTCCTTTCATCCCGGGCCGAAGGCTACAACAACCAATCAAGACAGGAACGGAGTCGCCAGCACCTCAGGCAATTACCACATTAATAATTGACAACGGCATCCATAAGATACTAAACAATGTATGGAAGACAAGAGAGACGTGGATACAGAAAATTGCTCATTTTATTGTCTTCATACAAACACAGTCCGGAGAGGAATAAACCACAGACAGCCTTAAGATATATTGTAGGAATAACACAATTAAACCTCACCTGGCCACATGAGCATCTTCATTGATACACAGCTTCCACCGTGTTGTTTGATTAATTACTTTGGTATAATTACTTTAAATAGGGTGTTGATTCTGTAGAAATAAACGATAAAACAACCAAGAAATGAACATATCAAGAGCAGATTATTGGCTGAAACTGGACAAACAAACAGCATATGTTGGGAAACAGTGCCTACGGAGCAGGTAGAGGAGCAACTGTTGTGTTTTTTAATTTAAATGAATTA
>CAAKHC010018494.1:0-21526 GCA_901007825.1 Macroramphosus scolopax
TGCTGTAAAAAAAAATAAAAAAGAAAGAGCTGGACTTTGGGAACTAAATCTAACAGACATTTAGAGCTTCTTTAACGGACTCTTTCGACAGGTGTAATAAGAAACCCAACACCACCACCCCTGGATGTACTGCAGAAGAGGAGGAACTTTATGAGGGCTCTGGATATTGTGGCATCCTGCTTGACAAAAAGGGTCCCTTTGCTGTGTGTCACCCGAAAGTCAACCCCAATGTAAGTCACAACACTGTCGCACTCACATATCCAGTAAACACATGAATAGATTAATACTGAGGTGGAGGCTCCAGTATCTTTGGACTAAAGCAGAAAACAGTTGCTTTTACTGTATCCAAGTAGAGAGTGATGAAGATGAAATAAGAGGTGTCACTCATTAAACTACATGTGTGTCTTCAGAACTACTTCAAGGATTGTCTCTTTGACCTGTGTGAGCTGGATGGATCCAAGCCCATTCTGTGTGAAGCCATTGAAGCCTATGTCAATGAATGCCAGGACCGTGGGGTCACTATCGGACCTTGGAGGAATGAAACTTTCTGCCGTGAGTGTTGAGGGGAGAATGGTTACAGAATACATAGGTGGAAGATAGGATGAAGGAAGAGTAAGATGTAGGCAGCCGTGCAGAGGCTCAAAGTTTCACTAATGGTTCTTATCTAGGCTTGTACTTACCAACAGTGATGCAAATGAGTTCCTTCTTAAGGACTAGGACTCAGAGCACTCTGCACATTTTCTTAAAAAGGAAATGTGAATCACCAGTCCTTCAGCAGTGATTCTGGGATGTTTTTATAAATGTTCCTCTGTCTGACTGCCTTCAACCTCCCATCCTCCCCTCAGCTCTGGATTGCCCCTCCAACAGCCACTATGAACCCTGTGCAGACCCTTGTCAGCAGACGTGTTCTGGGAAACCTCCTTCCTGTGCTGGACCATGCTCTGAGGGCTGTGTGTGTAATCCCGGCTACGTCCTGAGTGCTGGAAAATGTGTCAAGAACGATTCATGTGGATGCAAACACACCAATGGCCAGTATTATGAGGTATAGTGAATAGAATCTGAAAAGCCACCAGGGAAGGTTTGTGTGTGTTTGTCTGTAAGTGAGAACTTTTTACAATTCTCAGGACATATTTCTGTGCACATGTTGTCCACTTAAATCTTCACTTATCAAACCACCAGGTGTACCCACTACACTGCTTGATTCAGTTGTCAGATGTGTTGAACTATAGATTCCATTTGCACCACTGAGCCTAGTTCTTCACTGTCTGTGTGTGTGTGTGTGTGTGTGTGTGTGTGTGTGTGTGTGTGTGTGTGTGTGTGTGTGTGTGTGTGTGTGTCTCAGCCTGGAGAGGAGTTTTATGTGGAGGACTGTAAGCTGAAGTGCAGGTGTAATGCACCCTCCGTTACCTGTGCGCCCACTGATTGCCCCCCAATGCACGAGTGTAAAATCCAGGATGGGGATCTGGGCTGCTATCCCACCAGTAAGTTCACACCCAAAGCACGACACACAGACAGACACACACAGAGAAACAAGTAGAAACTAGAACTTCACTTTCCTCTGTAATTTATGAACAATGAAATGAAAAAAAGCCTCCTGGCGATGACACAGTTCTGATGTATGTTTAAGTTTAAGTGTTTCAGAATTACTGGTAGAGGCTGAGGCACAAGTGGAAATGCTTTCAGCACTTCTACGTAAGAAATGTAACTCCAAGTTTCCATAACTGTGATTTTCGGTTTCAAACCGGTAAAGAGGCAGTCAGTCAGCCGCCATGGCCAGCAGTAACAAAAAGCTGGGAAGCTGCTTTACGGCTGGTAGCTCAGAAGAGTTGTAGTTTTGTGTTGCTCAGGCTGCTTTTCCCTTGCAGGCTCTCAGGACTGTGTGGTTTCTGGAGATCCTCACTACAACACATTTGACAAGAAGTTCTACACCTTCATGGGCACATGTACCTACACACTGGCCAGAACCTGCAGGAACAACACAGGTAGGAACAACATTCATATACCACATTTTTCATCACTCAAATTAATTTAAATCCACATCTCGTATCGAGTTCATCTCTGACCAACTGTAAATGTGAATTTATGTTTTATATTAAGCACACACGTTGAAACGTATCTGTTGTTTGCCTTGAATGTACATGATGTAAGTATTTTGTGAAAGGGGTAGAAATACCTGCTTTGATATTATTCAGACTGTTATGCCGCAATATCCCTGAAATGAAGATGCTAATCCAGCTAGCCCACCCCGTCTCCTCATACCCCCACCTGAAGGGTCGATATATGGTTTAACTGGGTTTTTTAGCTTCTGCACAAATTATCACTGTAACATGATCCATGACAAACATCTGGTTTGGTCGACACATGCTAGAGCAGGACCACCTGGTACAGGACCAAGTCATACATGATTATTTAGAGCGTCCTATAAATCTGATAACAACATATCCTTTTGCTATAATACATAGATTATCTTGTGATCTATGCTGTTGTGTCCCCTGTACAGGCCCTTGGTTCTCAGTGGAGGGAAAAAATGAAGAGAGAGGAGTGTCAGGGGTGTCCTACCTAAGGAAACTCTACGTCACTGTCAATGGAATAACTGTGACCATGAGGAAGGCCAGGATCACGTTGGTCAGTCTGACTACACATACACGCCTGCTGAATGTTCTCTGTGTCCTTAAATGTAGAAAGCATTTACAACATGTAATAATCAGAGGATTGTTGGGAAGATATGCTTGCACACGCAAGCACGGATGCACAGCGCACACACACACACACACACACAAACATGAACACACACACATCCGTTTCTCTACATCCTTATTAATCCTCCAGTTAAGTGAAATTCCTACTCAGTCTGTGCCCTCTCCTCTCCACCTTCCATCAGATCTCTGACTACACTTGCCTTATCTCTCTCTGTTCCTTCCCTTTTATATCTTTTGAATACCATAATCCCAGAAATCTAACCACAATATTCCTCTTCATCCCCTTCTGTACTTATCTTTTTGTTACCTCCAGAGGTCGGACAGGTTTTCTCGTTGTAGAAGCATCATATCATCCTACAAAATTAGTCCGCCAGAGAAAGAATTCCAGTCTGCAGCTTTTTTAACTTTTAACTTTTTTTGTCCTGTCTTCCATCCTGCAGGTGAACGGACTGCGGGTGGCGCTGCCTCACTCCCCCTCTCCTCTCATCTCTATCACTCTCGCTGGTCAGTACGTCACCCTTCAGACGCCCTTCGGCCTCCGGGTGAGATGGGATGGAAACCATCACGCCCAGATCACAGTTCCCAGGTTGGTATGGGTGGAGGTTCATTCAGATTTACAAACAGGGAGAGACAGAAACACACAGTTAACCATTGGGTTTATTCAGTCAATGCCCCAAACAGCTCATGGAGACATATTTTTTCATTTGCATCAAAGAGCAATAAAAGTGAGCCAAGCCTTCACCCTGGTTCCGGTTGACACAAATTGAGGGGTATATTTCCTGAAATTAGTTAATTGAAATCAGCTTGGCATCTGTGCAAGCTGTTATGCAAATAAATTCTATTTCCTTATATAATAATCTATTGATGATGCGCCGACTGATAGCATGAGAAGAACTGATTTGCACTTACTTGTCTTTGTAGAAATTAATTAAAGGGCAAAACAGTATTTGGCCTTTTAAAATCTTCTTAAGACATTCCTCCTCATCTCTTAATCTCTTGGTTGTTGCCCATCCAGCTCCTACCATGACCAGATGTGTGGTCTCTGTGGTGACTATGACGGGAGCCCCGACAATGACTTCACAAAGCCAGATGGCACTCTGGTAGGAATTGTCAATGACTTCGCCAACAGCTGGCAGACAGATGAGGATGAGGATGACTCGTGAGTTTATACATATTCATTCCTGTCCTGTAATCTGACAATTTACAGATTTCCTTCCACGTTTATAGGAAATTAAAACACGTGACTAGGCTTATGGATGACCTCTATAATCTACACATTCAGTCACTGCAATGGTTTGAGAATGAGAATTGAAAATATAAACCTCTAATACAGTATCAGTTACACACACAATGCACCTACAGTTCAGTTCTTGTCACATCATGAGACATTGCAAGGATCAATCTTTGAAAAGAAGTGCTCAGAAAGTTCTATTTTGTCATTGGAACATGAAGCCATATAATGTCTTCAATCACCTACTACCTCACAGATTTATTCCTGCTGTGATTCCTGAAACCTGAATGGGCTTTGTTTTAAGGAATGAATTTGACCCTTTTGGTGTGTTTGATCAGGTGTTCCCCAGGCACCAAGCCTGACCCAGACTGTGACCCAACACTCGAGGCTGAGGTGGTAAAACCAGAAAAATGTGGAAAAATCAAAGATCCAGCTGGACCCTTCAGGTGACAATGCAGATATTTTTCTGAATTACCGGCATGCTGCATCGTTTGATGAAGCTATTTCATCTGTTTAAGGGGATCTTAGCTAAAACCCAAACCAAACAATGGCTAAAATAGGACCAACAGTGATCAAACATTTAGTCAGTCACCCAGGACCATTGTTGGGCTTTGACGTGATTCTGGATTAGTGCACTCTGCATGCACAAGAGGAGATCTGCCATCTTTGACAACTACTAACGTTGCACCACAGTGTTTAAATTAAATCATAGAATATTGCAGATTATAAAGCAAATCATAGATTTAAGTTTAAACTAGCAGATGTGTGGGGATGTCTTTCCGATGATAGCCAGCTTTAAACGAGTTGATCTATTGGACTGGAGGTCTGCTCTCTCCAAGTACATTTATTGTTTTGTTTTTTGCCATATTTTGGGGAAAATATGGAGGTTTGAAACAGAGAACATTAGCTACGTTATTAAGTAGTGTCAGAAACCACGTACACCACTTTTTGTTTCCAGGTAAAACTCCCCACTGGGTTTCCCAATGACCAGCATCAGGTCAAGCTGACCACAACCTCTGCTCATCATGTCAATGTCTGACTTAGTTTCATGTCCTTTGCTAAACATACAGAGCAGTAAGAGAGCTTTTAGTTTCAATTTCAATCATATTTTTTATTTGCAAGCTCAGTTAATTATTCTTAACTTTTTACAAGACCCCTCATAAACCTCCAGTCATGTTTTAATGTCTTTACTGTATTTATCATTTCAAATAAGATCCCTGTTGAACTTCCGAGAGAGGAGACTCGCTGTCTGAGCAGTGTCAGCACTGGTTCAGTGGGGGGTGGGGGGGTAATCAGATCAGTAAACAGGAGGATAAGAGTCTTATCACAGACACCAACATCACTCAGATCATTTTCAAATGATGTCAATGTTTTATCTATGCTTCATACCTGCAGAGAGAGTAAATGTTTTACTTTTAAGAGATGATTGGTGATTATTACATACGTGTAGCTCTAAATCATTTCATTACACACAACCATAATCCCCATAAAGATTATCTAAGATCTCATTTACCTTAGATAAGACGGCAAGTTAAGCTTTGTCTTGGAATAGGACATATACACATCCATGAACACACCTGAGTGTTAATGGGACCTTCTGATATCATGTTTTAATGTCAACAAACACCAATGTTAGTCTGTCTCTCTTCCTGCTGACATCCAGATACATGCCCCTAAATCTGATTTGTTACATAGCTGGTTGGATTACTGTCCTACATTATAAATGCATGTAACTCTATGAAGTAATGTGGCTTTCACACAGTAGACTGAAGCCAGAAATCACTCATGGTGATGTTTCTTTATATATGTATATTTGTTTTTAGTTAAATTGAAAACCAGTTAACAAGATGAATACAGAACCATTTGAATTGTTAGTGTCACAGAAAGTGGTTTGACTTGATATATATCTATAATTAAAGTAAATGTAGAGTGCTGCACAGAACAGACAAGCTAGTTCACACCGGCTGTTTGTTGTTTATATCTAATGTTGTTTCCAGACATTTAGCCTAATATATACCTTATAGGACAGAAATAACTGGCCAACCATACAGAACACATCAGGCATGTTGTAAATTGTCTGGTCGTCACTCTGTTTGTTTGTTTGTTGCACCTTTTAGAAGCTAGCTAGGTCAGCAATGCTAACAGGCATAGCTGCTATCGACTAGCATTAGCAATTCACCTAGCCTCCGGCTCCGTTGGCGACGTGTTGAGCCATTGTTCAACAATTATACAACTAGCCTCATATTCAAATTTAGATATAAACCAGACTTAGATACACATTTGGTGCTCTAGTGAGTATTCGTATACTATGTGGTGGCAATCAGTTAAATTTAGATTTTAGAGTACAGATTGTAACTATACATATTCAGAGCCCACAGTATCTATCATAGGTGGAATTGCTTTTGACGTGGTGTTAATTCTACCTATCCAGGGATTGTATCAGCAAGGTGGATCCAACACCCTTCTTCCAGAGCTGTGTGTATGACATGTGTCGCCTCAGTGGCCAGCAGCATGTGTTGTGTGACCAGCTCCAGGCCTATACTGATGCCTGCCAGAGAGCCGGAGCCGTTGTCCACCAATGGAGGACCCCCGACTTCTGCCGTAAGTCTCCATTATTTTTAATAAGACATACTTTTGTATTCTGGGTAGGGCACATGACATCCTTAGTGCAATTATCTTTCATTGTGGGACTAATGAATAGATTCCTCCTGCAATTCTAGATGGAATTAATTCAAAACTGTTCATTACCCAATTTGGACAGTGTATATTTTGTAATATCTCTACATATCCACTACAGAACTTCACTATTTGGTTACCTGTGATATGAACAGACAGCCATACCTCAACCTACCCACAACATAGCATTCATTCTTATGTTCCTGTCTAATCCCTAACTCTATTCAACCTTCTCTCCTTCCAACCTTGTCCATCTTCTGCCCCTCCTTAATCCCTGATACGCTGCCATTGTTTACACCCTCCCCCGTACTATTATCTGTCCTCCCTTCGTTCCTCCATGTAGCCCTGACCTGTCCTCCAAACAGCTCTTACACTCTGTGTATGAGTTCTTGTCCGGAGACATGTTCAGGTGTGGTCGGGCCGTCTGGCTGTGAGGACGAGTGTGTGGAGGGCTGTGAGTGTAACCCGGGATTCATCCTCAGCGACGACAAGTGTGTGTCACTGAAAGACTGTGGCTGTGTAGACACCAGTGGAACCTATCACCCTGTAAGTGGGGACGAGCTTCAAGTATCTTCACATTCTGTTTATGTAGTGTTGTAGCTAGTACACAACATAGTCTGGGCTAAAGAATATAAGCAAACAGTATAGCATGTGTTGGATGTGAAGGAGTGATCACAACAATCACCCCTTTTATATAGCTAACTTCAATCTCAAGCTAATTTAGGCCTTAACAAGGAAAACGACATATTTGCTTCAAGCAATGAACTGCCACCACAGTTTTTGGTGCTCGGTTAATTATTTCAAATTCACAGATTCACATTCGACATGTTTAATGAAATACTTACTGTGTTTTCTGTAAGAAAAACAATACAAGTTTGCAGGGAAAAACTTTAATTTCACACCTGCACTGTGCAGAACAACATGCAGGTGATCAGGGCAACGATCTCATGCAGTTTGTGTGTGTGTTTGCCAGGTCGGTGATGACTGGTACCTGGAGGGTTGCGAGCAGAAGTGTATGTGTCAAGGTGGAGGTTTGATTCAGTGTCACAACAGCAGCTGTAAACCAACTACTGAGAGCTGCCTGCTACAAGATGGAGAGTATGGATGCCACCCTCTGGGTATGTTATCACACACAGAGTTAAACATTTGATTCAGACAACTGAGCCACAAGGAGCCACACTGTTAAAGAAGATAAAATAACCAGAGGGTATCACAGTTGATAACTACACAGGTTTGAATGAATTACTAGCCATATACCACTACCATTTACCAGTATCAATAATCAATGTGGGCTGGATCAGTGACTGTTACATTACACTACCAAACAGAAGACCAGGGTTGTATTATTCTAGACTTTGCAGGGAATGTGAGAGGATGTTTCCTGGCCAGCAGCTACTTGTTGCCTCAGGACCACTGATGACCAGAGGCCCATCTGCTCATCTGATCACTTTGCTTTAGAATATGCACTACTGAAACACAAGGAGATTGAGCTAAATTCTTCCCTCTCTTGATCTTTCCCAGGTAATGGTATATGCTCAGTGTCTGGTGACCCCCACTACACAACCTTTGACAAACACACCCACCACTATATGGGATCCTGCTCCTACACCCTGACAAAACCCTGCAACAGCTCCTCCGGCTTGCCGTACTTCACCGTGGACACCCAGAATGAGCACAGAGGAAGTAACAAGAAGGTTTCCTATGTCAGAGCCGTTGTGATCAATGTGAACGATGTGACCGTCATTCTTGGAAAGGGCCGCAAAGTCCAGGTATGTAACCTGACTCGGAGGGTTGGTACTTCATGGCAACTGATAGAGCCATATATAACTGACATATATTGTAGTGTAAAAAGATGTTATGTTATTCTAATGTTCCTACCAGAATGTGTTATGATCATTATGTTACCTAACTTGGTGATACTGTAATCTGTATTTACCTCTTGTGACCACAGTGGACAACGTCCAACGTCCAATTCTGAAAGGAATACTTTTACTTCTAGACATGTCTTTAAACTTCCTGTCCTATTTGAATACATATGTCTGTATCCTGCAGGTCAACGGGACAGCGGTCGTCCCCCCTGTCAACTCCATCACTGGAGTTAAAATCCACCTGAGTGGAAAGTTCATTGTCCTGGAGACAACCTTTGGCCTGAGGGTGCGCTTCGACGGTAACCACCACGCCGACGTGTCTTTGCCAACGTCCTACAATGGCCAGCTTTGTGGAATGTGTGGTAAGAGCTTCTACTACTAACTCACTGAGGCCCATCTCAGAACCAGAAGCCTGAAGGCCTTTTCTACAATCAGAATCTACAACTGTCTTCATTTGGATTCCAGTTTTTCAATCCCAAACACAGAGGCCAACCAGGCATCTATCCCAAAGGCGATCCTTCATGTTGTTTCTTACCACAGAGGCTTGTGCTGAGGCTTAACTTTTGTTGTTGTGGCAGGAAATTTCAATGGAAACTCCAAAGATGACAACATTAAACCAGACAACACCCCTGCTGCTAACACCAATGAACTGGGAGACAGCTGGCAGGTTCCTGACCCACGGCCTGAGTGAGCAACTTAAACATGAATACTGACACTGAAACTCAAATTGTAATCACACTTGCAGAAGTCACGAACTGCTGATGAAGAAAATTCTCAGGAAATACTTCTTGTATTGTAAAAAGGACCTCAGCTGTGTAGGCTTAGTGATTGATTCAGTTGATGAGGTTTGTTTGGACCAGAAACACCGCGGCTGCACATTATGTAGACCTTGTTGGTATGAATGTTTCCACCACAAGGCCCAGAGGAGTAGTGTGTTGTTGCTGAATGGGTAATGTCCAGGACTTTAACTCACCTGTTTATTAACTCAGACTTACAAAATACAGAATAACTGAATCAATCTACAGTCAGTCCAGGTCTCATATACAGTGAGATCAATTACTAATGTGTTTTAAAGTTAGCCAGCGTTTTCTTATTCTCAGTGCACAGAACCAACACTTGTCTCATTAATCTCCCAGCTGCACCAACGGTGGAGGACAGGAGGAATGTGATGAGAAGGTGGAGGAGGAAGCCAATAAGCCCACTAGCTGTGGCATGATCACAGACCCCACTGGTAACCCCCCCAACACACACACACACACACACACACACACACACTCACACACACACAGGAAGCAGACTGCTGACTCAACATCTCCATTCATCCACCTGCCTAGGACAAATTTAAAAGAGCATATTGGACAAATATTATTAAAGCATAAAGTGCAATTTCCCTGTCTGACCTCAGGTATCTTTAAGCCCTGCCACTCTGTCGTGCCACCTGCACCCTACCTTGAAAACTGTGTGTATGACATGTGTGCCACTGGAGGCGAGACGGTTGCTCTGTGCCAAGCCTTAGAGAGCTACGCTGACCTGTGTGCTTCAGCTGGAGTCCCCATCGCATGGAGAAACAACACCTTCTGTCGTAAGTCAGACACAGTTCACATAAATACATCATGAAGTATAACTAAGCTCTGTCCAGTCTGGAAGAATTGAATGTTCAGGTGTGTCTTGATCATCGACTCACCTGGAAGAGTCTTATACCAATCAGACACCAGAATTAGACCTTTTATGTGGGTTTTTAAAACACAGTTCAACCTGCTTGATAATTGACTTCTTTCCTGCTGCTCTTGTCGTGTCGTGTTGAATGTGTCAACGCACTGGATCAGTGGGACTGAGAGGGAGCGGAGAAATGAAAGATATACAGTTTGTATTCCATGAAACATCCTGACAACAACCCTTCTCCCAATGTCCTTGTCCTTGATACCCCGTCCAGCTCTGAAATGCCCCCCAGGCAGTCATTACACCCCATGTGGCCCCGCTTGCCCCCAGCCCAGCTGTCAGGAGCCTGTGGGCCCCGGTGGCTCCTGCCACGAGCCCTGTGTGGAGGGATGCATCTGTGACCCTGGCCTCGTCCTCAGTGGAGACAAATGTGTCCCACTCAGTGAGTGTGGATGTACTGATGAAGATGGAGAGTACAGACCGGTAGGTGTGCTCCAGCATCCAGCCCTCAAAGTGTAGGATTTCCTTGTAGAAGTCTATGTGTAAAACCTGTGTGTGCATGTGTAGGTTGGAGACACTTGGTTCCCAGAGATGGACTGCTCAGAGCGCTGTAAGTGTAACAGCAACAACAGCGTCTCCTGCGAGCCGTGGCGGTGCAGCCCTGCCCAGGAGTGTAAGGTGGTGGAGGGAGTTCTGGACTGCCACTCCACAGGTATAATCATTCACTACACCTGGAGATGTGTCATCTGTTCGACAATCATGATGGTTGAAGCTCATTTTACAGTTTAATCTACATTCAAATTAAAGGATGTTAAAGGCTTGTTACACCTGCAGTGTTATTTGTGTCGTGTTGTCCATCTGTCCAACACTTTGTCACATTCACTGAGTATGATTTAACCCCTCAGGTAAAGGAGTGTGTCATGTGGCTGGAGATCCTCACTACTACACCTTCGACGGTCTGATGCACACCTTCATGGGCACCTGCACTTACACTCTGGTGGAGGTATGGACATCATTTGGCCAGTACTTCACTTTCGCAACAGTTTGTTCCACTGCCTCCAGTCTGTCTGTCATCATCCGTTATAAAGGAAACTACATAATGAAACATTTGGTGATTTCCCCAGGTGTGTAACTCCACCAGGGTAACTCCATTCAAGATAGTGGCTAAAAATGAGGAGCGCGGTCAGCCGGAGGCCTCCTATGTTCGCTCGGTCAAGGTCTACCTTCCTCATGACACTGTGGTTGAACTGCAGAAGAGTCGCAGAGTTCAGGTATGGAACATTAAATGTTCTTTTCAGATTTGATGGGAAGTCAGTCTTCACAACAGAAACAGGATTGGGATACAGCTTTATGGAAACAGCTGTTGACTGTGTCTTCTCTTCCTTGCCTCAGCTGAATGGACGGCGGGTGCGAACCCCTGTTTCCATCGAGGCAGCTGGAGCCAAAGTAATAAGCAGTGGATCCTATGTTCTGCTGGACACAAGCTTTGGTCTGCAGGTTAAATTTGATGGAGTCCATCACCTGGAGATCACAGTTCCTGGAGAATACTTCGACAAGGTGACAAGACTCCCCTAATACTCTCTGTACTAATACACTGTACAAAGCAGCTCTAGCATTTGGCCTTTGTCTTCAATGTGAAGACAAAGTCATCGTCACTTGTATATATTAGCTTCTGTTCCAAATGGCAGTGATGGAAACACCTACACAGATTTCTGTTGTGATGCTGAGACGTACAGAAACATGGTTTGACAGAAGCCTGTCACCTGTCCAGCAAGGTTCTATTAAACCAGAAACACACCGTGTTTCTTCATGCAGCTACATGCAGCACAACATTGGAGCGAGTTTATCTGTACTTAGAGGAAATGCATAAACGCGGGTTTCTTTTATAGAAAGTCTATCATTGTCCTTCCATAGAATTGTCTGTTGCCAACACTGAAAGTAAAAGACAAATTCTAATAGTTTTTGCGCTGTAATATTATTTTGACCTTGCTCCTCTCCAGCTGTGTGGCATGTGTGGTAACTACAACCACAACTCAAATGACGACAACCTGATGCCCAATAAGAAACCAGCCAAGGACGTGATTGAACTGGGCAACAGCTGGAAGTCAGATGGAGACAGTGATCCCGGGTGAGTGGGCCTCTACTACAAGTCAAGTAGATTAGATCTATATCGTATCATATTAGCATGAGTTCATTACAGCAAAGTCACTCACAGCATGGCTTGAGGAAACTGCTCATCCAAACATTTTCTGGTGTCTAGGTGCCAGCCAGACACTCGTCCAGACATCCATCCAAACTGCACCGCAGAGGAAGAAAAGCTGTACGAGGCTCAGTGTACTGAGGTCATCCTCTCCGACCGCTTTAAGCCCTGTCACTCTCTTGTGCCCCCTGAGGCTTTCCTGGGTAACTGCATCTACGACATGTGTGAGTATGACGGCATGCAGGGGACCCTCTGTGACAACGTGGAGGCCTACGCTCAGGCCTGTCAGAGTGCTGGAGTCAGCATCAACTGGAGAAACAACACCTTCTGTCGTGAGTTACATGAAGTCCAAACAAGAAAATATAAATAAAAGACATATTCTAGTTTTAGATGATAATTGATTTTCTCCTGTTCCTGCAGCGCTGCCCTGCGGCACTAACAGCCACTACTCAGACTGTACTGCCCCCTGCCCCCCCACCTGCTCCGACCTCTTCCCCATCTTCTGCCACCTTCCCTCCACCACCTGTATCGAGGGCTGCCAATGTGACCCTGGCTTCGTCCTCAGTGACAGCAAGTGTGTTCCCCTGCACAAATGTGGCTGCCTGGGTTCAGATGGAGAGTACCATGAGGTGAGTGAGTCCTCAGGGGCCCCCAGAAAAAAGGTCATGTCTATAATGATGGTTCCCGACTGAGGAACCCAGAGATAATCTGTGTGTGTGTGTGTGTGTGTGTGCTTGCAGGTTGAGGACTCGTGGCTGACAGATAAATGTACTGAATCATGTACTTGTAACCTCGGCGGCAGTATCACATGCAGGGACCACAGTTGTAGTTCTAACTCAGTGTGTGCCCTGGACAAGTACGGAGACCTCTACTGCAAACCCGCAAGTAAGTCTTAAATATGCTGCAACTATTAGTTGGTGTAAAGGTTTTAATCAGAACACAATTTCACCATCCATGTACGTTTTCATCCTCTAGAGTTCGACAAGTGCAGCATCTCTGGGGATCCTCACCACCGAACATTCGACGGTTTCACCCATCACTTCCAGGGGCCCTACACCTATGTCCTGACTCAGGACCACAACCTGGTGAACTCCCTGTCACCCCTCGTGGTGAGGGGGAAGAACATCCGACGTGGGGGGAACAGGAGGGTGTCATTCCTGGATGAGATGTACATTGACGTTTATGGGTTCAATATTCGCTTCCTGCAGAGGAAGATTGTCCTGGTGAGTCTCGGTCTGATGGAAGCACTGTTTTCTTGTTTGCTTTTACCTGTACTGAAACTACATACTGTTAATATACTTCAGGTGAATGGGGAGCGTGTTGCACCTCCTTACAGTCCAGTTGATGGTTTGAGCATCACCATGAACTCCAGGCAGATCCAGCTCACCACTGATTTTGGACTCACCGTGCGGTTTGATGGCAGCATTCGTGGAGGTAACAGTTGGAGGAACCTGTCATCCTCACTAACGGAGTCCTTCTTTGGCCGGTTTTTGAATCTTTTCATTCCCCTTCTCTGTTTCTGTCAGAGATCATACTGCCCAGCACCTATAAGAACTTTGTCCGGGGACTGTGTGGAAACTACGATGGCATCACCAGAAACGAGTACATGACGCCAAGCGGAACGGTGGTCCGGGACCTGAACACATTTGGAGAGAGCTGGAGGGTTAGTGACAGAGGGGCTGACAGAGTGATGACCTATGACCTTCCTCACACAGCCCACATTCACAGGTAGGACCACAACCAGGACCACTCACTCTTCAACTATGAAAATTTGATCAGCAAAGTTCAAAATGCACAAAGCTCACACGTGTTGATAGTGACTGTGATGGAACAAGTTAAATAATGTACACGTTCCTGTTTGTTTTCCTTCAGAGGAAAAGTCTATCACACCATTAAGAAAGTTGTTCTTTAAAGCAGCTACTATGACCTTTGACCTCGTGTTTACTGTGGAGGCCCGTCAGGCAGTGCTTGCCAGAACAAAGACTGCAGTTCCCTTCAGCACCACCGCCTCATGTCTGAACTCGTCTCTGGCTGCTTACAGAAGATATATTTGTTTTAAAAGCAAGTGAAAGAAGAACAGTCGACATGATGAATTAGATGCAGCTTGTTAAACTTTACATTCTACATTCATTCAGGATGTCGGCGCCCTTGAAAGATGCAGACTCTCCTAACTTTAGGATTAGAGCTAGAAAAAGTAGCGGTACATGAACATAAAGTAGGGAAGCAGCAAGTCTTGGTAATAATAAGCCAACAGAAAGATGTAGCCTGCTAACGATAGCAAACCAACAGTTTCAGTGTTCCAGCCTCTCCAATCCTCCCCAGTGATGCTGATAGCCTGCAGCATGTTGCTCGTCATGACCGTAATCACTGTGCTGATGTCAAAGTTTCTTTCTCTCCTCACATCCTTCCTGCTGTCTGTCTCCAGACGAGAGGTCGAGGCCGATCCAGATTCAGGATTTGAGACATCAGGCTGCTCTCAGTCGGAGCTCAATGACTACAACAGTTTGGCTCAGTGTGGAGCGATGTCCGACCCCATGGGACCCTTTGCTGCCTGCCACGCCGCCCTGCCACCCAAAACCTACCAGGAGTGAGTAGTCAGGATGTGTGGAAGTATTTTGGACAGAGTTTGAGTGCAGTTCTAACACCTGTATTGGGCTCTGAGACCCGTCTGCCTGCTCATGCTCCGTGTGGTCCTGTGTGTGTTTCCCTCAGTGACTGTGTGTTTGACCTGTGTGCTGAGGAAGGCAGTGCAGAGCTGCGCTGTGCCAGCTTTGAGACGTACGCTGCCGCATGTCAGGAGGCCGGATTCAAACTTGGATCCTGGAGACAACAGTTGGCCTGCGGTAAGAAGCAGAGCACAGCAGCACTCACACACTGAGGAGAAACAGCAGTGGAGAGCTTCCTAGGATCAAGTGATCAGGAGATCCTAGCGGTTTGTTTGGTTTAGCTCCTTTAGCTTAGTAAACTTTACAGTTGTTGCTGTTTCTTTAATGCTTGCTTGGCATTGATCATGAATTAGGATGGTTGTAGTTGGTAATCTGGTTGAAACGTCAGCATTGTGTTACCACACAACATCGATCCAGGTATGTGCTGAGAGTGATGACGGAGCCTCCCTGGTTTGGTCAAAGGGCTGCAGACGAGCAGCATTCATGTCACAGTACTCTGATCGACCGTTGTTCATGTCAGTGTTCTCTCTCCCTCCCCCAGCTCTCCCCTGCAACGGCAATAGCACCTACTCCACCTGTATGTCACCTTGCCCCGCCTCCTGCGGTGACCTGGCAGCCCCCGCAGAGTGTGACACCACGTCCTGTGTGGAAGGCTGCCAGTGTGCTGCAGGCTTCGTCATGAGTGAGGGAAACTGTGTTCCATACACACAGTGTGGCTGCACTGTCCTCAGCAGATATTATCCTGTACGTACACTGTGTGTGTGTGTGTGTGTGTGTGTGTGTGTGTGTGTGTGTGTGTGTGTGTGTGTGATGACGTGAGCTCATCTCATCCATCGTATCTCCTCTCTCTCTCCATCCTGTAGCTGAAGGAGAAGTTTGTGACTGAAGACTGTTCCCAGTCCTGTGAGTGTACCAGCACCGGTGCCGTCTGCCAGCCCAAGACCTGCCAAGGAAACTTCATCTGCACCATCTTCGACTTCAAGCGAGACTGCTTCAGAGGTGTGTTTCTGAGTGGGATTGAATACATCCACCAAGCCACAGCCTCCTTCTGTGGCTGATCTTCTGAGGATCTCTGGAGACCTCTTGGCTTTACTTGTACTGACACAAACCTCCCCAGCATCTGATATATGGAAAGAACTGAGGGGAAACTTTCCAAAGCCATTTGCCTCCTTCAGGGACACTACTTCAACATCTTAACACTGTCACTAACACTAGTAATGTCTTGTCCTGTGTTCCAGTGAGTCCGTGCCTCTCTTCCCCATGTTGGAATGGAGGAACCTGTACGGAAGCTTCCAACAGCTCCTTCACTTGTGACTGTGCTGAGGGCTTCACGGGCCCAACCTGTGATTTGGAGACGATCACCCCAGTTCCACCCCCAACACTTGGTAAAACTTTAATCATCCCATGAAATAAAAAGGAATCCAAAGCTCGCTTTGCTTTCGTGACCTAATTGAGTCACTCCAGTCTCCTTCGGTTTGGGTTCTGTGCTCTCAATTTAACTCTTGTTTTACAGAACTCAAATGGATCATTGTGATCGCTGTCCTGGTGTCAGCGACCGTCATCATCATCATCGTGACAACCATCGTGTGTGTTTGCAAAAGCAATGCCAAGTGAGTCCGTCTGACCCGTTCGTCGGTTCCATCCCACCTGTGTGTCTCTCGACGACACTTTGACAGACACAACAAACTGCTGTTGTCCTTTTTTACACAGATGTGATACAGTTATTATATCAAGGCCTAGATATGATTATACATCAAGAACAAAGGAGGCTGCTCTTCATGGTTTGAATACAAACCTCAGCAGAGCCTCTGGTGGGACGTCGGACATGATCAGTGGTCTCATCTTCACAGACCTGAACCCAGATCAGTGTCTCTGACAGGAACTGAACACGACTCCCACCTTCATCACAGTTATTAGCTGTACATCAGTGTCATGGCCGACAACATGTGGAGTCCCACAAGATCAACACTTGATGACACAAACATGTGAAGACCAATCAGCTCTGGATGATACAATGAACTGTAGCTAGATGCTCCAAGCTTTTCTCCAGTAGAATGAAGACTGACAATTGGTTTTGGTTTAGTGGACAAATGAAGAGACTTAATGTCTGCAAACAACAAACAACAATACAAGTAACAGTCTTCCTTCTACCACCTCAAAAATATCACGAGGACTTTTATTGTTTTCTTCTTCTCAGTATGTTCTTGCTTCCTCATCTGTCGAGACAGATCTCGACAGATGAGGAAGTGCAGGACAACGGGAACATGAATTGACTCAAGCTTGGCTTCACCTCAGGGGTGGGAACTGTTAAGAAAGATTTCATTTTCTTTCCAGGTCACAAGTTTATGTAATTCAGAGGCCGCTGTCGTCTCACGTTGGGTGAGAGAAAATTACAAATTCATCATCTCTTTTGGGGTTAAATGTTCTTCATCAGCACTGGGAATCGGAGGGTTTGATTCACTGCCTGCTTCAATCGATCTTCCTTCCTATAAACCTCGTGTACACGTACTAACAGGTATGACTGTAGGCTTCAGTGTCTCACCTGCATTCTTCTCTCCACAGGAAGAAGAAGACTGTAGACTTAAATCTCACCACGCAACCGAAATGTAAGAATGATTTGATGTTTCCGATTTCAAACTCTGAGTCTGCAAGAAGGTTGTGGGGGTCTAGGGGGGTCCGGGGGGTCCAGGGGGGGTACCAGGGGGGTCCAGTCATGTGAATCACAGCTCTGATAACTACCCTCCCTCTTCTCCCTGCAGGTGTTCCATATGAAAATCTGGACGAGCCAGGAAACAAAGTGACTCCAATGTGATGACAAAGTCTCTCATCTCTTTTCTTGCCTTTGTGATTCTGATGGAAACATTTACTTCAACTTATTGAAGAAATAATAAATCAATGGAAATAGGTTTTGTGTTGTAAAAGTTCTGGATATCATGTTCAAATGTTCTTGTGTTGCTTTAACTTATGTTTCTAAAATATAATTTGATCCAGATGTGTCTCTAAAGAATGTTTCTGTGACTTCAAAATAAAAGTATTTTTGTAATTCCTTCAAGAAACAGCTTCTGTCTTTATTATTTATTATTAACTGCTGGTGATAAGTTGTAACTGTCCACAGTAGATGAAGCTGATTGTTGAAGGAAGCTGCCCCAGAGTGAGCAGCCGGACAGCTTCCCTTCTGCAGGGACGATGATCTGCTTCTTAAATCTGAACACGGAGTCATAAGCAGCACATGTTGAATTAAACACAGCATGTTGCTTTAATAAAATACATGTTTGTTCACATTTCCCCTCCAGAAAGTCACAGACAGATTTGTATGTGTGAAACAACAACCAGCATCTCCTGATTCACCAGGTGTCCCTGAACGTATCTGACACGGCTCATAATTCCTGTAAGAAATCCAGGCAGCTCGTCAGTCCTCTGGTGGCCTGGAGGACGGCTGGAGGACGACTGGAGGACGGCTGCAGGCCCTCACACACTCGGGCGTTAGGGGAGGATTATCTGACTCCAAGCTTATTGGATTTAAACACATCAGGTGAATTTGTGTAATTGGGGGTGTGGCCTAAAGAGATTAACAACATAAAGGTGTATAGTTATTAGGTAGCTTCTTTTCTTCAGGCAAAACGGGCCAAAAACCCTTTGAACCTGCTGAGATGTTGGAGCGAGATCACAGAACCATCAAACGTTTTGTTGTCAACAAGGTCACAAGAAACATTTCGGACAGGCCCGTCCTCCACTGAGTGACTCCACAGTAAAGGTCTTGAAGATGAAAGAATAATGACATGCCCCCTCCCTCACCTGACCTACACCCTGTTGAGAAGGAACAGTCCACCTCTCTGAAGATGGGTCGGGGGCTGCGGTTGTTGACAGACTCCATGAACGGAGGCTGGTGACTGTTATTGGGTTTTATTGTTGTCTGTTATCATCCTAAAGTGGTTTGAAGGGTTAGAAAGGCTACGAGACATTTCTTCAGTTCATTCTGATCTTATTGAAATGACTGAAACCGATGTTTCATTCTGCAACTGTGTAGAAAAGAAGAAATCTAGGATACAGTTCTGATTCGACCTCCTCCAGTGTGGAGGTGGACCACCTGAGTGACCACAGAGAAGGAACCTTGAGGAGGGTTTGGACTCCTGTCGGCGTCAACAGGAGACTCCAACACCTCCAGGAATGTAGAAGGAGAGTGAACACAACCTGCTGCCTGTGTGACCGAGTTCCAACTGCAGATGGTTCAAGTTCTTCACGTCAGTTAAAGTCAGCTGTTGTCTAACACGTCACGGAGCTATTGGACCATAGAACCAGTACAACTACACTGGTAGAACAAACAATACAACAACACAAGTTAACAACAATCCAACATGAACAACACATTGACAAGTCAGCTGAACCAAACTGATTCTGGCTGCTTGTGTCCAGAATCTGTTTCTGTTGGTGGAGGAGAAGAATTCTGGGTTCTGAGTGGACGAGACCCCTGAGGGGAGGGGAGTCCACCCAGACCCCTGAGGGGAGGGTAGTCCACCCAGACCCCTGAGGGGAGGGTAGTCCACCCAGACCCCTGAGGGGAGGGGGGTCCACCCAGACCCCTGAGGGGAGGGTGGTCCACCCAGACCCCTGAGGGGAGGGTGGTCCACCCAGACCCCTGAGGGGAGGGTAGTCCACCCAGACCCCTGAGGGGAGGGTAGTCCACCCAGACCCCTGAGGGGAGGGTGGTCCACCCAGATCTGAGAACAGACTGTTACTTTATGAAGAGAAATAAAGGTTGAATTCACTTATTTGATCAATTCAGATGAATTTGTTGAACAAGTTTGAATGTAAAAACTCTGTAAAACATTAACACACAAAATGACCCAGCACAGGAAGTTCTTACAGTCACCAAAATAAAAGTCAATAAAATAACATGGAGGTTTGAAGAAATGTAATGAAATATAATAAACACAGTGAGCTGCCCTCTGATGAACACGAGTGGAGGTCAGTTATCGATGAAGACGTGTTGTGGCTCAGTTACGCAGACGTTCCACAGACGTTCCACAGACGTTCCACAGACGTTCCACAGACGTTACACACACGTTCCACAGACGTTCCACAGACGTTCCACACACGTTACACAGACGTTACACAGACGTTACACAGACGTTTCACACACGTTCCACACACGTTCCACACACGTTACACACTTCCTCTTCCTTTGTCCGGTTCCTCCATCGTCCCCGTACGTCTCCCCTGTCCCTGCTCCTCCTTCCATCGCCCCACCAGGTCTCACCGTGTCTCTCAGGGAGGAAGCTGGTTGACGGAGGGATCAAACACTGATGTCGACCCTCCAGGTCACCTGACAGAACAAACACTGTGACTGTATCGGGAGGTGTCAGTAGTAGAATCCCTCACCGGATGGAACCGGCCCCGTCATGATGGATGTGTTAATCTGCGTGATGTTCTTACCTGCTGTTTATCTCCTCCCGGCTCACCAACACCTTACACTCTCTCTTGGCTATCTTGTCCAGGGAAATGAGGGTGTGCTCAGGAAGCAGAGGTCTGCCGGTCGACCCCCCCGGAGGTGTGTTAGCTGACCGCTCCATCACACTGCCTGACCTGGAGACATGAAGGACACCTTCATGGACCTGATGACGGACAGAGGTGTGCAGCTCCTGTGGGACTTCCACACTCTGCTGTCACCATGCAGAATGTGTGTGTGACATCGACCCCGTGTTGACTCCCTTGGTGCACATGTACCGTGACACATCACATGATCAACAGGAGCATTAAACCGGAGATCAGTCAGGACGACTGAACCAGACACGTCCTTCTATCCAGATTCATGTTGTAGCGCTCGGAACACCGAACGTCTCCTCCTCCGTTGTTTTATCCAAAGATCCTGTAAAACAAACTCACCCCAACAATAGCTGCCACCTTCTCTACGCTGCCCCCTTCAGGGAGGCGGCATGTATAAAACCTATTGCTGCAGCTGGTGTGGGGGGGTTACACAGAATGTACAATGATGGTGCTTCAGATCCCAGAACATCTCCATGAACGAGGCTTTCAGAAGCTTCAGTGTTTCAGGTTCTATTTGACTGTTTCATCCCACCGAGCAGACACTCTACAAGATGTTCTCCAATCAACCTCAGCGTGTTCCAGAAGAACCCAGAGAAGCTCTGCTGAGACAAACACGTGTTAACTGTGTCGCCTCTTATTAAAGTAGAACCAGGACATACGGACATACGACCAATCAGAACAGGGAGACGTTCTGATGTTCTGAGATCACCACTGAGTCCTGATGTGTTCCAGGAGTTAACTTCTCCTCTGTACCTCACATGGTGGGAGAAGCTCTGAGATCGGCTCAGGTTGTGTTTGTCCAGCAGCTCTCGGAGAGCAGGGCTAGGTGAGGAGGATGATGATGATGATGATGGAGAGCTCTTCTGGGAGGATCGGGGCTCCGGAGGGGGGGTGGACACAGAGGTAGTAAACTGGAGCTTCATCCTCATATGATGGCTGAGCTGAAGTGGAAACATGAAGCAGGAGAGGAATCACAAGAGGAA
>CAAKHC010018517.1:0-22937 GCA_901007825.1 Macroramphosus scolopax
AGTGAGTGACAGCTGCTTCAGCTCAGCATCTTTCCTCTTCAGCTCAGTGATCTCCTTCTCCATCTTCTCCTGAAGCTCTTTGACTCGACTCACTTCAGTTTTTTGCTGCGATCTGATCTGCTGCTTCACATCACAGCTTCTCTTCTGCATGAGACGGATCAGCTCAGTGAAGATCTTCTCACTGTCCTTCACTGCTTCATCAGCAGAGAGATGGATGGCCTTCTCCTTCTGTTGAAGCATCTTCACATCTTTCTCTCTGTCCTGGATCCTCTGCTGGATCTTCTGTCTACTCACCTCGACCTCTGCTGCCTCTCACGTCTTTCTGCTGCAGCTGAGACGGTGTCGTGGCCTTTATGTTCCTCCACAGAGCAGAGAGAACAGATACACTGCTGATCAGTACGACAGAATATCTTCATCACCTCATCATGACGAGAGCAGAGGTTCTCCTGGAGCTTCTCCGAGGGGTCGACCAGCTTGTGTTTCTTGAATGCAGCAGCATCATAATGAGGCTGCAGGTGTTTCTCACAGTAAGAAGCCAGACAAACCAGACAGGACTTGAGGGCCTTCAGTTTTCTCCCGGTGCAGAAATCACAGGCCACATCTTCATCTCCAGCATAGCAGTGATCAGCAGGAGCAGCTTTATTGTCCAGTCTTCTTCAGCTCCTCCACTAACTCTGCTAACATGGTGTTCTTCACCAGGACAGGCCTCGGTGTGAAGGCCTGCCTGCACTGAGGGCAGCTGTAAATATTCTTCTTATCCTCTCCATCCCAGAAGCTTTTAATACAGCTCATACCGTAGCTGTGTCCACAGGGAATAGTCACTGGATCCTTCAGTAGATCCAGACAGATGGAACAACAGAAGGTTTCTCTGTCCAGCTGAACGTCTTTCTGCGCCATTTCACCTCTCAGACACGACAACTTACTGAGTCCCAAAGTGTAACCGGTTTGAGCTCTGATCTCAACATGTGATCAGTGAATGTGTCCTGACAGCTGCTGTACGTCACCACATGGTGGTTACACCCATCTCCAAACTGTAGATCTGCAAGGGAGGGGACAAGAAAGTATGTGCTTATGAGGAGGAGGAGGAGGGAGCTGATCAACCTCTGATTCACTCCAGGAAGTCGTGTAAGAATGTTTCAACCTTTGGAGTTACAGATAAGAAACGCAGACACGTGATTGGCTGCTGCTGTGTCGCCGCTGTGCATCTGATTACTGGAACCCACTGCAGGCTGGACAGTTGTTATAACACAACGTCACAATCTTATTGTAATTAACATTCTATTTTCATCTTCATTCATTCAGTTTAGACACTAACACATAACATAATATATAACATAAGACTCTCTGGTTGAGGAAGGAGACCGAGAAAAACTTTCTCTTTTATATTACAAACTGTGTTGAAGTGGTTTTATGAGACATGTTCAGTCAATCCACAGTTACAGTTCTACAAGTTACTACGCAAATCTTAGCCGTCACATTTTTGAGACTATAATTTGTTGTGAATAAAGATTTATAACTGGTGTCACTTTAGAATGAGTCATCACGTTAAATTGTAATAAAACAATTTAATGTGGACTGAAAGCACACGTGTTGACTGTGAGCTGCTCCTCATTAACTCACCATGTCAGCTAGTTTATTGGGACATTTAGTTTTAATTTAAAATGTGTCCCTGTTCTCTTCTTGAGTCTTAAGGCCTTAAAGGAACAATACTAATTGGAATGGGGCCAATATTTAGCAAGAATGCCACAGTGTCAGCGTGTCCCTGGGGCCCCTGTATGAACGTCACTATCGCTCAATATTGTCCCAATTCCAATAATTTTTTTAAAGCTTTGGATCAACTAAAACAAAAGTCCCAGAATGATCCTTTAATGACTTTGATCATGGAGAGGATAAAATGGTTGAAGACGGGATGTTGAATTTACAATTTGAAACAGGATGCAGTCATCCCCTCGTGGCGGTCTGGTGCTGTGTTGACCAGCCGTCCGATCACAAACTCCTCCTGGAGATTTCAGCGAAACATCTTCAACACGAGTGCGAGGGCCCGTTCAATGCTGCTCGCAGCGCTAGTTAATCTTGAAATTGATTTAAATCAGTTTTATAAACTTTATTTCTGAAGGGTGCAGAGGAAGAGAAGGCTTACATATCTCTGATAATGGCTTATCCAAAAATGTATGAATGTTAATGAAGGCCACAACTGGTGCAGGAAATAGCTTCAGGTCGAAAAGCAAGACACACATCATGGAGACCCCTCTCATTAGGAGTTTTGATTGAAGATTATGAGTTAGGGCATTCCCAGCAGAAAACAGAGGGTACATTTGCAAGACAATTACAAACTCTGGGTTTTACAGCCACATCTCTTTGTCTCGGAGAAAAACTCCAAGTCCCAAGTCTATTACATCTGTCCCAGAGAAGTAAAACTCTAAAGGCAATTACCCTTGGCCTCCCAGAGGACCAGCTTCCTAGGAAAGGCATATGTTCATTGTTTAAGTTCTTCATGTTCAATTGACAGCAAAAAATAAATGGTGTGCTCTTTTTGGATAAAAAACACTGTAAGGTGCTCTCACATTATCTATCCCATAGTCTAACGCAGCTGTCTCAAAGCCTCATTTGAGACCTCGATGACAAGTTTAATTGGCTTCATTACTGATACGTTCGGGGGCTCTTGAGCTGTTTCTCAAAATTAAACAGCTCAAGTTGTTAAATGGATAAATGTCCACATATTGATTATACTTGTCCCCACTCTGTTCCTATGGTAGCTCTTTAGCTATTTAGTTATTGAACTGTTTAGCTGTCTTGTTGTCTAAATGTGGGCAGTGGTTTTCGACTATGACACTGCTGCTGTGTTTACATTCTCTCAACAATGTGCAGACTAAATCCCTATTTTAATGAGATCTGTGAATCTATGAAATGTTTTTGACGCAGTAGGTTATAATGTAGGATATCTGATGCTGTGGATCTGCCACTGGGACGGTGTATATAAACCTCAATTGCTTCATTCTTCTCATTACGACAAGAAATGACAGCTATGTCCAAGTTCAGGTGTTCGCCGAAGCAACATGCACAAATGTGTTGGAGACTTGTGTGGAGACTTTAGCTCTAATGGGGACGAAAAGCAAGTCCCAATGATGTAAATATGAGGTAAATGACACCATGTTTGGGTGAAGATTTATTTTAATGGTCATGCCAGTAGTGGTTATGGTTCCAGTTAGGGGATCGCTCCAGGAAATGTATGTGTGTCAAGGTAATGTCCCCGAAGTGATGGAAACACTACTGTACGTCTGCGTTATGCGATCCGCTGGGTTTCTTATAATGATATAAATGTTGGCTAAACCATGAGTCTATGAGCCATGAGAGAGTGTGCAGAAACTTCAATTGAATGCAGCCGAAGGAGAAGCACTACAAAAGCAGATATTCATGATCAGCTCTCAGAAGTCAGATTAGTCCGCATGCATCTTTGTAACAGTGCCTTTGAGAGAACATTACCATGATGCTGATAGATTTTAGCCTTCATGGGAAGCAAAGCCCTAGATATGCAGCATGCCCTTATATTATCTCCTAAGAAAAGTAACGAGACAGTGTCCTGATCATTCTTCATGCTAATCAGACCAGGAGGGGACATAATCAGACAATACTGAGCAGGATGTGAGGAGAAGGTACGTTCAAAATAAGATTTATGAAGTTCGTCCTGAGGCAGTCTCTTTGAAAGTCTTCTCTCTCCCCTGACATATGAATGCATTATGTATTATGCTTACATGTTTTCGTATGTTCAAATAAATTATGAGAAAGGAACTGCTGCTGCATCGTACTTGCAACAATCACAATCACAACATGGCAGCTGATACCATCTCTTTCCAATTATTTATGCCCAAACACATAATCATAAACTCATTTAGTTACACCACCGCTGTCCTTTATGGCCACATTACATTCAGGATTGTACTTCTGCTGCTTTGCCAGGATGCTCACACATAGCAGATATGCCCTCTACATTTGCACATATTATGGAACTAAAAGGGCAGAAGAATAAAATGTCTGCATTATATATTTCTGCTAACCACAGATACACTCAATGTCAATAATTCAACCTAAACTAAGTTAAACATGGGACTAGGTATATATATATATTTATATTGCAAGAAAATCCACTTCCTGAGGCAACAAGTCAGGACCAACAAGTCTCAGCAAACCAGCTGACTTTGCGTCATATGGGTTTAAATATGTCAGAAAGAAAGATGTGTTCACGTCCTATCTTATCATGCTCAGTTCAAAATTGCACCTACAGGTTATTAATGAGTTGCAGTTATTCTTCCTTTCACCAATAAACATTATAAAAAACCACGGATATCATCAAATCTTTTAATCTATTGTTCTGCAAAGTACCGTGTACAACAAAAAAGCCAGAATGTTGACTTTCATAATATTCAAATTACAGACAGAGTTTATATGTGATTGATTAAAATTAATTCATTTGTGCCGCTGATTATATCAGCAATACTCCAAGCAGCCTGCTCTTCTTGGACAGTAAATTACTGTTTTCCATGCAGGCTTTGTATTTGATTAACACGTTTATCTTGGGAACATGCAATTATGAAGCCTCCATTAGCTCCTCATTGTCTCCCCCTTATTGAAATGGATTTTTGGTGGCCGATTCTTAATTTGATCTGGATGGTGAGGCAGTATGAAAACATCGAAGGTCTCTGAGGCAGGACCCTGCCCCCCTGTCTGAGTAAAGCCCTGCTAACTCTCTTTCAAAAATAAATGCCCCCTCCACATAATTGGTGGCTGAGGCTCCAGCTCATGCACACTCCATTTTTTCCGTTGCTGAAACCTCCCTTGTAAAAACAAATCCTCCATTCTCCCAGCCGCATTACTTTATAGTCATTGCGCCAGAATCCCCATGGCAACAGACATGTGCAACAGCCTGCCCTCCCCTCCCGCATCCCTCCACCTCCAGAGCCCTTTCCTCAGATACTCAGTCAGTGAGGAAAAATATGCAGCATCTTCCGCGATGATCTATAGACGTAGTTGCAGTAGAAGCAAGAAAGGGTATCTTTCATAATTGTCTGTCAACTGAAAAATCTCCTTTAGTTCAGCTGGTTGCTATTGGAAACTGCATGAGGACATGGGAGTAAGAAGCAACAACCATAGCAGGCAAGCTGGAAATAGGTGGTATACGTATATTCACTGTGACAAGAAGAGACAGCAGCTAGTTCTTGGAGGTTTCTGGTCCACAGAACAACATCAGAACTTGTTAAAGGAGCAGGGTCTCAGTCACTAAAATCTTTAGTCACCATGAAGGTATCGGGTGACTTGAATGGCACACAACTACAGTATATGCAATCTCACCTTTGTCTGTCTATTTTTGTCAGTGTCTCACTCTCTCACATGCTCATTGTCTGGTCTTCTGCCCTTTCTTCTTTTATTTTGTGTTTCTGCTCAGCCTGACCTTAACTATAATAATATAGTGAATTGGGGTTACTGGGAGTGAAGAAGTCAGGCTGCCCGGCAACCCCCATTTCCTGCTCTCACAGCGCCTCATCACAGTAGAAAAGACACACAACTCAGTTCACACGTAGCAGTGCAACCATTTACAATTACCACGATCCCTCCTTTCCCCCATTCAGCTCTCCCTTTCATTAAACCTGGAAAATAAAAACAATCAAAATATTCAATTTTAGTTTTCATCACCTCAGAGAGAAGTCAATGAGGTAAGAAACTTAATAATAGTTCTTGTGCAACCTACAGAGATACAACAACAAAAACTTCCATCACAAGCAGGCCTGTTAAGAATATTCTGGGTGCTGATGTAGAGATACAAGATATTCTACAAAGTCTCCACTAATCATTAATACTTACCTTCTGTAACAATGAACATAGTTTTAGTGAATTATTTCCCCACTCTGCTTCTCCTCTCAGCTCTACAGGGGATTGTAAAGGTCCTGGAGTGTGCAGGATTTAAAGGCATCTTTTCTGGCAGATTAAATAAAATATTCATGACAGTGTTTTCATTAGTCTAAAATCACCTAAAACCGAGAATCATATTGTTTTGTTTGCTTAGAATGAACTCATCTACAAAGGGAGAGGCTTCCGTGTTTCATCTACAGTTACCCAAATTGTTTTCATTTTTGGCACAATAGTTTTTCCAGCTTGTGTTCTTATATATTTTGTCTGATTGCTTTCAGACAGAAACTCCATGGTTGTATTGTTTATAGCAGTGACCAGCTGAGGACTGTGCTATAAATCAAGTTGAACATATCCAGGGTATCTTTAAGTTAGCCGGTTTGACAAAAAAACAACTGCAATGCTTAAAGGCAAACATAATAAACACAATATACTAAAAGTATTTTTTCAGAGGGACCAGTTCTGATAAACTGTCTGTATGACACCTGCCGGCCCCAAAATGCACACAACTTGCTGTTTCCCATGTTAGCAGCATGTTGAAAGCTTAAGAGCAAACATTTTCCCCAAGGAATCAAAGCTCGAGCTAAAGGAGAGTGATCATCATCACCAGCCTGAAACACAAATGAACGGTAATGATTCTCAGTGTCTGCTGGATAAACAAAGCTAAGTGTTTGCTGACCACTTTACCTTATTGAGTTGATATAGGGAGTTGTTGGCTGCGTCTGCCGCCCCCAAATGGGCAAAACAAAATGTCTATAACACTTTTAACCATCCTATATTGTTTTTTAAGTAAATTAGAAAGCTGTAGTTGGATGGTATTGTCTTGTACTGACCTCCTCAAATGATCCTAACTAGCCTGTTTATCTTAAGGTCTTGAAAGCGAAGCATAAGAATTGTACATGAAGAGGCTTTTTGGATGAAGCAAAATATCTTCAGGAATCCGGTTGACCTTGATTTAGGCCTTCTGGATAAGAGTGACCTGGATGACTGAATCTTCACATTCTGCATGGTTAATATCTCTGGTAATTTATGTTCCACCATTCATAATTCTGCCAAATGTACGCTGCTAAATATAAACCATTTGCATAGCAGAGGCATTTTATCACTATATCTTTCACCATGATGACACAGTATAGACCCTCGGAAAGGCTACAACTGAGCACATTCCCAAATGCCCTGAAGAGAGGTAAATTGCCTCATTGTGTCATGTCGTCTCAAGTTTTTTCACCCGTACAGCTTGATTTAAAGATGCCGGGGTCTTCAAGCCCACATGACATCCAGTCCAAGGTGATAAAAGGGCGGACTCCTTAACCGTGATTAGCAGAAGCACTAAATGACTTCAAATAGTGTGTAATCATCTCCGACATTAGAGGTGAACGTGCCGACGCCTGAGCGATTCTCAAATACCATCTCTCTCACGTCTGGTGCTACCAATATCAATGACGGCAATGATTTCTCCCTCTTCTGCATGTTCCTCCCAACCTCCCCCATGTGCTCCTTCAGGGTATTTCTGTCCTTTATAAAAAAAGGGAGATCATATCCATGCATGTCACTTACAGTACATCACTGTCTTCACATGTCACTGGCATTTGTAATGTTGATGCTGCCAGTTCTGGTTCATCGCAAGCAGATGTCAAACTCTTTTGACAACAGTAAAAGGTCAGTAAAGAGCAGTTTACGGGTTGTGTTTTAATACCACTGTGACTGACTGCATTCTGGTATTATCAATACAGCCAGAAATGGGACTGGTGGCGGTATCCAGGATGACGGAAGATTTTAAGTGAATTAGGCATAATGAGGGCTTACAAATGAGAGTCAGTATGACTGAAGCCGTTCCTGTCTTTCGGTGACTGGGATTGAGGTCACTGGCTTTGAGGCAGAAAAGTCAAATCACAACTGAAGCCTTTTTCACTTCTTTTTTTTCCTCCTTTCATTTGCTTGATTTTCCTTTTTTTGTCTCTTCGGACTGATAATAGCCCACAGCTGTTAATTTCAAAGTACACATGAGCAGGTATTCGCAAGGGACCAAACAAACAAGCACACACACAATTCCACCTCAATTTTCCTGAAGATTGATTTAGTTTCACAACAACAGACGAAGGGTAGAGGGAACTATTGCAGCATGATTCAACCTCATTAGAAAAGCTCAATGCGGATTTTGGCTTGACGTTGCAGATGTACTTCCAATTTGAGCGCAACCAAAAGGATTTTTTTGTCCCCCCAGACACTATTATTATGTCATGTGGGTCAACTTGTGAATCAGAAAGAAAGAGACAGGGGGAGGGAGGATAAACAGAAAAGCAAACAACAAGCAAGTCTGATATTCAATTCTCCATTGAAATCTAATCTACCTCGACAAGGGATTGTTTTGTGCCAGCAGGGGTCTGTAGCAGCAACATCTATGAGCATGTCTTGGACCATCTTCCCTGCATTACTTGCAATTTGGTGGTAGAACGGGGCCCTGGTTGCCCCAGTAAACGGTCTTCGGAGACTTTCACCCTCTCTCTTTGTCTCACTAATTGGTTGGATCTATCCTCATTCTACCCTTCTCCTCTGTATTCAGAGGATGAGCCCCACTACCACAGTCCCGGCCAAATAGCTTAGAATAAAACGTCTCTCCATCAATGCCACACTTCCATGATAGAAGTACAGTACTTCACCTCTGAGAAAGTGTAAAACAATATCTAAGGCAGAAATAATAACCTCTTTTGTTCCTCTCCCTTCGTTATTAACTTCTCAAATAACCCTATCATTTATAAGAAGACCAGGCCAGACCATTATTCATTAACACCTGATTAATTCCGCTGCCTGGTACAATGACTCCAATGTCCCTGTAACGACTGTGTGACAAGAGTTTACAGCTCAATTTACTAACATACTAGCTCGGCTTGGTTGGTTTGCAAGAAATACATTTTTTATCTCTGCTCTTTGTCCTCCTTCTCATTAGTCTAACTGCATGTGGATGTATGAGTCATCTTGTAATATGTACACTTCAAGAATGTGTTAAAAATATGCCTGTTGAATGGCGCTTCACTTTAGTTTTGCTTCCACTTGGCGCTTTCAATTCCAGTGACAAGGACTCACCATCCGATCTGGGTTTATGCAGATGTAATATGTCATTTTTCCTGCAGTTTACAAATGCGTGGAATTATGAATACTTGTGCAACACTTTATTGTTTAGGCGACCATCCACTAACTAAAATAAATATTCAATCGCTGAGGGTCTAACAGAAAAATTGTGTGTGTGTGTATATATATAAATAAATAATAATAACAGACACACAAATCCACTGCAGTACTAGTGTCTTCCTGATTTATAAGTATGTTATACATCTATTATACTACATTTCCATTCTCTTTTGCATCCACCTCCAAGTTTAGTTTTTTTTGTTCATCGTCTCGATTCCTGACTGGAGGATTATAGTTAAATATTTATTGGCCTTTGTCCATGCACAACTCAACATTAATCGTTTCTCTTCTAATCCAGCCCGTCTTTTATCTTCCCACATAAAGGAGAGTTAATCCCCAAATCCCTGTTTACAGCACGAAGTCATTTCTGCTGCTCACTTGATGAAGTGCCATTGGCCAGTTGTGTCGGTTAACGATTGCATGTCGACATGGTTAGGTATGATACGTAAGGTATCAGTTTTATTTCAATAGAAACGTCTGAGGTTCGTACAAGTGCTGTGATAAAATAAACATAATTCATTCTGACTGCTGTGAATCAATCGAGCTTCATAGAAGTCTATTTAATTCTGCACATGTATTTTAGGATAATGATGCAACTCTTCCAGTCCTCACCATCAGACAGGATGATGTTAGCTCCAGATCTGAATTTATTCAACATCCAAGACACTTTTAGGAAAAAGAACAGGAATGAAAGTATTTTATCAAGTTTCTTAATCAGGCTAAGCAATTGTCTCCCTCCTGGATTTAGAGAAGCTGCTCAGATCTCCTAGGAGTTACATGAAGGATGACAAACGCAAGGCAAACATGCACTCACATTCCTGCAACTGCTGAAGTAAACAACTTAGTATGATACATTTCAAATAACAAGTTTCTTAGTGGCCTATGGATTGGATTCAACCTTGATATAGATAATCCATGACACTGGGAGAACGGGAACGGACAGGGAACGGGCATTGGGTTTGTAACATCCTACAAGTATCTGGGTGTTCACCTGAACAATAAACTGGACTGGTCTGACAATTCTACTGCTCTCTATAAGAAGGGGCAGAGCAGACTCTTTCTGCTCAGGAGACTCCGGTCTTTTGGAGTGGGGGGGGGCTCTCCTCAAGTCCTTCTCTGACTCTGTGGTGGCACCAGCCATCTTCTACGGGTCGCACTGCTGGAGTAGTAGCATTTCCGCTACGGATAGAAAGAGACTGAACAGACTGGTGAAGAAGGCCAGCTCTGTCCTGGGCTGCCCTCTTGACCCTGTGGAGGTGGTGGGAGACGAGGATGATGACCAAGCTGTCATCTCTGTTGGACAACACGTCCCTCCCCCTACAGGACACTCTAACATCACTGGGCAGCTCGTTCAGTGACAGGCTGGTTCACCCTCGGTGTCTCACGGAGAGATACCGCAGGTCTTTCCTCCCTGCAGCAGTCAGACTCTATAACCAGAACTGTTCCCATTGAACACATTGAACACACAGGGACTCACTGTCTTCATTTCAACACTGTGTTATGCTGTAAATGTGCAATAACTTACATGCCATAACTTATGTGTAATAACAATGTGGAATTCTGATCCAATCTTCCAAACAAAGCGTACTTACTTACTTATTCATTTGACTTATCACTTGTTGTAATTTTTGGTAAATGCTCTTTCATGTGTCTCTTTGCTGCTGTAAAAATGTAAATTTCTCCATCTCGAGACGAATAAAGGATTTCTGATTCTGATTCTGTAATAATTGTACCTCAATGCTCAGAATTTCACCACACACACCACACACCACTACACATTGATTAAGATAACTTGATCCTTGATATTGAGACCACGGTGCACTTAGTTAGGATGGCTGGTCTGGGCGGCTGCTACAATATGGGAAACCCCTCATGTATCGGCCCATTTTCCCCGCCTCCACCAGTGAAGCCCTAGGGGGGGAACTTAGTTATCCCCATCAGCATAGGTGCAGCCTCCGTTGTCACTTTTACTATTTACAGATACTGATTTATGAATACCCAGCAGTTCGTCATAATTCAGTAATTCTGTGTGTGCACGGTACTCTGGGAGAAATAAACAACACCTTAAAGGCTGCAGTCTTTATCCACCTTTATCCACCAGGCTCAGAGAGGTAACAAGGTCTGAAGCCTGTGTAATAATACATAAGTTCTACTTGTATAGGGTGAAGAAACAATGGAAACAATGGAAAGTCTGCTGCTGTGTTTGTGTGCGGTGGCTTCGTCTGCTATTCTGAAGCTCTTAACATTCAAAACTTGTGTTTGGTTGATAAACAGCAGGCTAAACCATGATATACTAAAATCCAGTCAACAAATAATACAAAAATGTGTTTATCATCAGCGAGACTGCTGAGGTTTGCCACCTTTTCCATCAGAGTACTGTATTTCTGCACAGAACTTGAGCACAACATACTACCGAGTGTTAGTTATGCAAACACAGCAGCTTGGGCCAAACAGATCCAAGCAGCTTGCTAAACCAAATGGGATGAGCATGAAAAAATACCAATCTGGTCCCTTGGTCGGATTCTTTAACATTTCAAAATACTGGGCAGCTTCTCTAACATTTCAGTTTACTGCAGTGGAGCTGCATTGAGTTAGGACTACCCAGACAGCTGCAAGAGGGTGTTGTTGTTCTGTGATTTTCTTATGTTCATGTTTCAAAGACCAACAGTCAACTAGCAAGGCTAAACATGCTTTAAATTCAGCATTAGTGTCTCAGAAAATGGAGCAGGCTATAGACCTTGTCGGAGGGTTAAGGTGTCCGAGTGCCCTTCTTCAACGTCATTGGTTGTCCCAAAGATAATACAATGAAAAGATGCATCCCATAGAAGATCCCTTTTTTCTATTTTGTGACGTACCTCTATTCATTCTGAACCTTCTATTCTTTACAATCCCATCTCTACGATGGCCTTGAGAGCTCAACACTATGCAAATAGACAAAGCAAAAAATGCTTTTCAACTTCAAAACGCATGTGCAGCATTCAGAAAACATGCGGTGACTCTTAAAAGGGATGAACATGTTTTTTTTCTTTTCATGTTCCTAAGTTTTATAAATCAACAATAGTATTAGTCGTTGTCTGTCAGTGGTAAATGTAAGAGTAAAAAGTTCACTGATAACATCCTCTTTTTCTGAACAACAATCCACTATTGTAATACACTATATTGTAGTATTCACTTGGAGTGACGTTATTGTAGTTTATGGACCTCCTTCAGGATCTCTCTCAATATGATCCTAGCATTCATTTGTCCCTCCAATGAAAACAAGTCAGAGTCAAATTGCACAAGCTGTGATTGATGGAATAGGCAAAGCCCAAGATCAAACTGAAGCACTACAGCCTGAGGATTTATCATGCACTGTACTTACTTTCCGTCTACTATATAGCTTGGACCATTCACCACAGGAGACTGATAATTCCACTTGATTAACAAACTAGAGAGGATGAACATCTGGTAGCAATTAACCTTCAGACCTGTATTCATGCCCGTGGACCAGCATGGATCGGTAGAGCTGGGCTGAGCTCCAGTTCTCTGAAGCATGTCTCTTTCAATAACAACTACTCTTTGTAGTAATGGAGGGAAATGTCTGTGTTTGCCTGATTCCACAAATGGAGGTCAAAAGCCATTTTTAGTGAAAGATGACATCATGTAAAAAGCCAAGTCTGTGTTATACAAAGTTTCCTGTTGTGAAAACAAACTGAATCATTGGCCTTATGAGTAATAGAGTGATTGTTATCTGCTGGTCTTGACTGTAAACAAACCTTAAGTCATATCCACACGGTCTGCTGTTGCCAACAACCGGTAATTAAAAATATCCACCAATTAGTCATACTGTGTCTCAAATAAAGTTGTAGATAAATTCCTCCTGTTTGACCTTGTTGCCTCGCAGGATGATTCCGCCCAGCTTGTACAAATCCCCCTACCAATTCAGAAATGCTGTGTGTGCACGGCACTCGGTGAGAAAGAACATTAAGGAGGCTGACATCTTTATCCACCTTTATCCACCAAGGTCAAAGAGGTAGCACGATCATAAGAGTTCTGGGTAATAATATACTCTAACTCTACCTCAACGGGATGGAGAGGAAAAAAATAAGCTGCTCCGTGTGTGCGTGTGTGTGTGACGCATTCATCTGCTATGCTGAATGCAGACATTCATTCAAATTCAGAAAACGTATAATTTGTCATGAGTGAGTGTTGTCATCTTTTTCCATCCCAATACTGTGATTGATCGGGGCTTTCTCTGCATTGTTTAATCGTAATATCACTTTATTGAAAACATTAGCTGTGAGCAGTTTGCAATAGATTAAATTCTGCGGTATTTCTCTGTTCTGGGTCCTCCCTGCCCTACCATGTGCATGCATGGAAAGCCAAAGAACCCTTCTGTAGGGTAGAAAACAGAGATGGCAAGAATGACAACAGAAGTGACATTGATAAAGTCAGACACAGCATGTAAAGGAGGAGCTGGGGTGGAGGTGGGTTGCAAAGCAGCATGCAGATGAAGCCAGAAGAGCAGGCAGACTAAGGCAGCTTAAATAAGGCGCCCTGAATGACATTTGCAATTGGGTTGCGTTGAGGAAATCAGCTGAGTCAACTGAACTCATGGAGGGAATAACTGGGAATAACTGTGTCGCTTCTACTTCGGTTTGTAAATTGTCTTCAATCAAGAAAGTTGGAGTTGGCTCATACTGCACGTGGTGCAGCGTTATCACTCTGGACTCTGGACCAGTTATATTTTTTCCATCGCTCAAGTGCGGGTGGTATTTGTGAACCAGAATAACGTCAAAACAGCTACCACTCTCTCTCGCTCTCTCTCCCTCTCTCATTATACTGCAAGTGTTGCATTCATTGATTCACTGAAGTTTGTTCATTCAAGTTTAAGAAGAGCTTGTTCTGTAATAGTCATCTTACTCTTGTGATCAAAAAACATCTGAAGCTGAATTCTGAGGCTTTTGTGCAAATAGTTCTGTAATAAATAATAAATACAGCAACTTCTCATAAACCCATATGCATTTCAGGCTTTTGTAAACAACCTTTAATCAGTTCCGCCAGTTCTCACATTAAGCACCACACGCACCCAGATTACACCCACCCAATGTGAGTATGGATAGAAGATAGAGAGAACACAGCTGGTTGAACATATACAGGTACGGGTAATCGTGTACTCCCTCATGATAAGTATAATGTACTGCGTGTTCATGCAGAAAACTAAAGACACCTAAAATGCCTCCACAACAGTGAGGTGTCATCAATGAATATGTATTTTTTGACAATTTTATAGTTAAAATTCTTTAAATTGATTTTATCGGCTGAATTTTCAGATGGTTTGATTTGGGGGCTTTAACACTTTTTTAACTAAAAAGTTGTAGTCAACTTGGCTTAGCGTTTGTATTTGTAATGTCCATTTCTCATCTTGACATCAGTGAGTCATAATGATTGAGCCTCACAAGACATGCTGTGTCATTGTAAAGGGGATAATTTAATGATGAAGTCAGTTTTACATTTACTTCTATTGGACTTTGAACACTGTCAAAACATCTCTGAGCCCACAGCAATTCCAGAGCTGAACACTTTAAAGTGCAGACACTGACACACAAGATTGAAGCTTCTACGCAGCAAGTGAAGGAAATTCAATTCAATTAATTTTCTATTTAATGAGCGAACAGCTAAACTGGTGGGAGTTGATTCTTGTACTTTGTGAGGCAGCATACGTCCATCCATCCACCAACCACAAAGACAGGAGCACTGTCGGCACAATCACATCGCCTACGAATTAGTTGTATTAAATCTTTCTATTTTTCTACGAATTAGTTGAATTAAAACTTTCTATTTTTCAAACTTTTTAAATGAATTTTGAATCCATTGTAAGAATGGCTTTTAGCCATTCTTGTGACTGAACTCTTCAAATCCAAACTGATGCTGTTATTTCTCCGTAGGTGGCACAAATTAACAAAATGATCCGACTCTGGCTGCAAATCTCAACCTGTTGGCCGACCTGTGGCCTCCTGAAGATGATTGATTTTTTTGTTTAGTTTAACAAAGCCGTTTCCTTGGGTGTTTTGCATCTTAATATTGTAATTAAAACGCTGAAGGCCTCAACTCACCCACTTATTGGATTCAGGACAATAAGGGTCAGAGATCGCAATCATGGCAGCAAGCAAACAGCTTTCAGTGGTCTTGGTAGTAATTTCACCTGCAGTTACAGCACAAGTAATCATGTGGTTCTTCTCATCTTGTTTCAAAACTGCAATTAGTGTTTCTTCAAAGTACAATTATTTACAACATTACACACAGGACATTAAATGTCTAAGAGATGTTGTTCATCATTTTTTAGCCTCTATTTAAGTTGTTTTGATATACACATTCATTTTCAAGTGCTCATTGTCTATGGATTGGAAGCGTATCCACCAACAGATGGCCGTAGAAATATAACATCTTTTCCTGAGTGTAAACTCCTGTTTTGTTGAGCAGGGTGAGGAAAGTGTCACGGTGATCAAACAGAATTAAAAAGCAATTTCTCAAAATACGGCTAAATCTTTGGCACAGTGCACGGAGAGGAGACAGAACACCTTATGATATATTGTGAGTGTTCAGATTTGGTCACCATTGATTAACCGTGTCCTCAGTTGGCACCATCTCAAACAGTATGCCCAAATGATGATTAAAAAGAACCACTGAAGAGTGTGAAAGAAGGCAAAATAAATATGTTCCAGTTAATATGAATAGATGTAAATAATTTCAAAGTCTAAGTTTTTGTTCTTTTTCCACTTCATTTACTGCGTAGAACACTACTGATGAATATTAAATATGTTTACCCAGTTTCTTTTGTCAGTGATGATGGCTTATGATAATAACACTGCCAAGATTGTGTTGTTCCATTAATTTGGCAAACAAAAGCTATTCATCAGTGGGTTTCCTGTATCTATCAGATTGTGAGAATTGGACTCAAACAATATTGGATCCGATCTTCCAAGCTAGAAAGACATTTGGCAGGTCTCTCATTAAACCTGATGTCATCATAGTGTACATTTTACACAGACACTCAAATAGCTGTCCACACACCCAGTCCCATTACGAGCAATGAACATGGGGACTACGCTGCTCTATTTCTCAACATGGATTTTTTCCTATAGTTTGATTTCTAGTCTTACTACATTATAAGTTTAGTCCCTAAATATACTAAATGCGAAGTGAGGTCTTTAAGATTGCATGATCATTCTATTTTATTTCTTCTCTTAAACATGGAGAAAATACCTTTTAAACGCAAGACTGGTGCGTGTTGAGATGTTACCATTCTCTCCAGCCTCTCCAGGAGTTTTCATTCCCTCCCCACAGTCCCACTCAGATATACACTTACCTTTCCTTTCCCCAGCAAATCAATACCAACTTCAGTTGCTTTAGGAAGCAGGCATCATAACAGAACTAAGATGTGATGCTTCAAGAGCGCTAAGCACAAGTCCTATGAGGAAATCTTTGCTTGTGTTTGCATCTCCAGCTGCATCGCTACAAGTTTTGAGCTTTTAGAAATATACTGAGAAACCAGCAACAAGGGAAGCCATCCTCATTGTTGCACAAGTTGGCTATTGGTGGAGTTACGTGTGTCCCTAATGCTATGAGAAAATGTTTCTCAATTCAATGAGTGAACATTTTGTCTCTCAATGGAAACACTTCCAGCATGTTACCAAGTTGTAGGTACAATTTTTAGAAATCTGCTCCTGTCACATCCGTCCTGTCACACACAGTACTTTGCATTTTAAGAGGGCATAGTGAGTCAATGGGGCGCAAGGGAGCCGCAGCTCAACTCCAAGCCTCCCTCTGGATCGATGAGAGCCTCCCCCTGAAACAGTGATTCACTGTAGTGTTAAGAGGCAACGGTCAAGCCTAACCACCATACGGGGGAAACTCTTTCTGTCACTACCCACATCCCATGATCGTAGGTGAGGGTTTGAATTTAAATCGTCTGGTGAAATGAACTCATGCTATGGAAACCCCAACATTACGGTGATATTCTGCCCCCTATTGGTTTGGAGTGCAGCATATAATGTGTGAACTTTAGATTTTTTTTTCTTACAAATTTCACCTTTAGATCTAAATCAGTCCATTTCCTCATTATATATGAATTTTCTGAAGCGAAACCAATAACTTGCAGGGTAAATATTAAAAGTGTCTTTAATGGAGGTCAGTGAGGGTGGTTATAGCCATTAATCTAATTGTATGCCATTAAAATATCATAGATCATATTGTACATGTTTACATTTGACATTTCTTTGCACTTAACAGTGCAGTAATATCGTTGCCTGCTTCCTGTAATCATCAGTGCATGAATATTGATGTGGTATCTCTCCAGGCACTTCATCTAAAATGAATAAAGACGGGCCTCCAGCTCAGACAGATCGGCACAAACACGGCATGCTCATTAAAGACCAATTGTATAATAATGTGCACCTGTCTGGAGAAATCAAAGGTAACCTCACTAAACTTGTGTCATACATATACCTTTATATACGTATATACCCCTGCAAAGGAGTTTGTATTTGTCTGTTTGTTTGTCTGTCTTTTAGTAAGCAGGATTATACACCTACTAAACAGATTTTCATGAAAAAGAAAAAAAAAAAGGGTTTTAAATCTCTGAGGGGCCGATGTACTAACACAGTAGTGCCCATTTTAGGAGTTGAGTAAGTGGGAGTTCCACATTTTTCTGTCCAAATACAGACAGTAGGTCCATAATTTTTCTTTACTTTCAACATTATATTTACAGTTAAAGTTATTAAGCACAATGTCAAGTCGACTACCCCCACTGACATGACGATGTCCATTTCTTATCCGAACCTGGCCTGGCTCATTGGGTACCATGAGGTCTCGTCTGGCACTGGGCAGATATCCAGTGTTAAATGGTGAGGGTGTGTAAGGTTATAGTGCCGGAGCAAGAAATTCCAATAAGTTCACGAGGCTAAATATTATTGTGTATATTTTCTCAAGATGTGTTTTTCTAAATCAGCTTAGCACAGCTGTCAAGAACAGAAGTGTGAGACCAATAAATTCTACGAGTTCCAGCCCTTTGCCATTACACTTGCAAGGCTGCAGCCTGTGTTCACATTGCTCATAATGACTGATAGCAATAATAATTTCTGCATCAGTAACTTTCGCAAGTCATGTCTGCCACTGCATCTGTTCTGTTGACATACTGCTCTTTGAGTCTCTCCGAGTACAGGCTGCACCAAAAGGCTATTGTTCCTTTATTGCGCTGCTTATCAATTTCATTTTTTTCACTTGGAGACTTTCCAAAGAGCTAATTCTTTTTTTTCTGGATGGCTGAAGGCAGTCAACCCTATCCTGTGAAGCAGCTTCTGCCATGCTGCACTGCACCTACTGCAATCCAGATAGGGTCATGTCTACAGGCTATCTGCATGCTGTTGAAGTAACGTCACTCTGTGCAGAGTTGGTGTGCGTTGTACAATCTGGGCAGCTGTCTGATGTAAATATTACTGGAGGCTGTGGCACAGGATGTCATAATAAAACAGCTTTATTAAGCTGCATCTACCTTATTCACTTCATAATCAGGCTAGATATGTATTTGTGTATGTAACATATACAGACGGGTCAGATATAAAAGGAGAAAACAGAATAAATGAGTAGTGGAATGTAACGAAGGCATGTTTTTCCATACAGGGAAAATGCTATATGGCTTTCACAAGTCAACAGATCTCAACCCAGCTGAACACCTTTTGAGAGAAGTGTTCTCCAACACCATCATCTCGAAACCAAATGTGGACATACTGTTTATAATGGTGCTCATTCCTCCAGTAAAGTTCAAGTGAGTTGTACAATCTGTGATGGAGAGTGACTAACTTGCTCTTCATGGTTGCCAATCCCCTTACTGAGGCATTTTAAAACCTTTTTTCCTGTTGTGTTATAATTATTATAAGAAAAACTAGGAGGGCACTAAGAGAGCATGATTTGTTGCCAAGGTAATGACCCACTTGTCTATTAAATGCAAATCTGCAACTGGCACTATTTTTACTTGTCTGTGTATATTCCCCAAACAATTAGTAACATGTCAAACTATGTTTGCCATATTTGAAAAGTAATTTAATTGCTTTTAGCAATTTGCAATGCAACATCCTCATCAGTGATGTTTCCCAAGGTCATCAGGTTTCAGGACTTTCAAACATGAGACAGTCTGGCGACCCAGCTGAGGTTGATCAAACCCAAGTAGCACTCTCCCGCTGATCTGCTCTTTTGATCCAGAGCAGCATAGATGCATTCTCAGCCTCCGTGTTGTTATAAATGCCACTCAATAGGCTGGCCTCTGAACTGAAAGGTTTGTCTCGGACTTTGATTATTCGGACATGAACCCTGTCTCCACAGGTAAGCACCTTTCCTTTAAGCCTCGTCTATGGCAGTCGCTGACAAGGCTCTGATATTTCTGCCTCTTCTGCACAAATTTTATACGTTAATATTCAGTTAGCTCCAGCATGTAAACTCTTTGCCGCTGACACCAGAACAATGTCCGGTCTAAGGGTGTTTTTGGTAGCATGTTCACCTGACTCTCTGACTGACTCACTGTTAAGTTGTTTATAAAGGTGCAAATTGGAAGATGGCAGATTCCAGATTGGGGGCCTCTGTGTTCTGCAGCAGGTTTCACAAGCATGTTCATCACTATAGCAAACATGGTCGTAGAGATGATGCAGCCTGTGTTGATTCCCACCGTCTGGGCATTCAGGCACTCATGTTGTTGACCCTGCTGAGACTCTAAGGCTGAAGTCGCTAATAATCCTGGATAAGATCTTTTTCTGAGGCTGGTATGTGATTGCCACAGCACTAACCGACCCCCTCCTACCTATTCTCCTTAGCTTCTCCGAGGAGCTGTTTGCCCACACATGAGTGCTCTAAACATTATGGACCCCAGGATGCCATTTGAAATTCACGGTGCATGTCTAGACTGAAATGTTTTACACATTCTTTAGGAAGAAATCAGACAGTCTCTTGTGGAAGAAAAATGTACCTTCAACACTGATCAACGAGATGATTTCTTTACTGGCTGATGTTGTTGGACTTCATCTCTTTAGAAATCCTTCCGCTATCTGTCACTGCTCTGCTTTTTTGCTTCATGCTTGCTGTCCTCACCACCTCCGGGACCTATAGGCCAGGCATGTCCAAAGTCCGGCCTGGGGGCCAATCATAGCCTGCAGTCATGTTTCATAAGGCCCAGGCTTCGGTCTTATAATGTATAATTTATAGCCTGCTGGCAACGTCAAACAGAATAAATCTTTAAAATACAATTCCTACAATTCATAATTAACTTCCTCCTTCGAACAGGCCAGGTTTCCATTAAGTATCCCTGTATCCGAGGAGCTGCCTGGTGATGCACAGGGGCTGGAGCCTCGTCCTGATCATTAGACAAAAATCTGCTGATACTATTTGTTCCTCATTATTAGCCTCCTTTTGCCACTTGTTTAAGGCTTTTAGTCCTGGTGGACTTTGACTGGCCCCTTAGTCTTGTTGTGATGTTTCCCTTTCCTGCACATCACCAAACTTCTCAGTAGCCACACTGACTGTTATGGTCGAGTTAGTAACCTAATCTATATCTCCCCTTTAGCGTTTTTTTTCAGCACGTTCACCGCCTCCTGGTTCTTCTCTTCCAAAAGAAACTGTTGCACCACCGCGGTTGCTCCCGGGCCCAAGCGCCTCCTCTTTCACACAGGTCCTGACCTGTGAATTCCAATTGCTTCTTGCATTTCCATTTTTTTTCACTGGTGGACAGGCTTTTCTTCTTCTTAGATATATTGCAGAACAAACTGTTTGCCTTTTGTGTGCCCCCCACTGGAGGCTCCACTGACTGGACAGTTGTAGTGAAAATGATTCTAATGCGGAATTAGGGCACATCACCAGACGATTGTTTCACCCTGACTGTGGCAACCAAGCTGAGGTTCATCCAGGCAGAGATCAGGTAACCAGAAAAGCACGACACTTGGGAGAATCCTGGAGTTTAATAACAAAGATGAACTGGCACAGAAACAAAGGAGCGTGCAGACTACATACACCAGAGAGTGAAGGGACAGGAGACACAGGTGACTCACATTAGATGGAGGCACGTAATCACAGGAGGATGGCTGAGGAAGGCTTTTAATATTTACTAAGTTATTGTATGTAAGCTATATGGTTATTGCAATTAAACTGCATGTACTGTATCTATACAAAAATGGACAAAACAAAAAATATATTTTCCAAGATATTTGTGTTCACTTAGCTTAGCTGTTCAGAACAATAGACAAGCTGTTTGTGTGTAGTCAGTCACGTAATAAGGCGCCTGGTTGGCATATTTCAATAGGCTGAAACGTTGCTGTTGAGCTATCGCAGACATCTTGGACAGCTTTGAGTTGTTGCAATCTGCTCTCTCTCGGACGGAAAGCACATCTGTTTGGATATTAAGTATTTGTTTATTTATCTCCACCCCTAATGTTGGTTGTTTTAGATAGCCCCAACAATATGTTAATCCGTCTCTGGATATTTTCCAGCTTCTTTTCTCCGTGGCACTCAACCCCCAGCCAATAAGCTCCTACTGAAGATATCAATTTTTAAATATAGATTTTCATTTTTTAGAAGACGGCTCCTACTTTAACTACAACGGCTGTGCACTGTTGCTTTTATGAACCAGCACGGAAACAACAGTGAATTGTTCATCTACTGGAGAATATTCTCAGCAGTGGTGTTAACACACATTTGGTGCTCGAGGGAGTATTTATGGCAGCAGAGTGTATGTGGGATTGACTGGAAATAAACTGCAGTGCCTGTGTTCATCATAGTAAAGCTACAACAATGTGGCTCATTTGTGAGAAAGTTAATGGAGCAGACACTTGGAAAATATAAAGCTTTGACTACTCAGCTGATATCTTAAGTATGTTAGATTTATTGTTGGGGTTTAGATGGGGTATATGCTGACAATGAGAAATATATTGAATAGCCACAAACTTCAATTCTACACTTGTATCCAAACATCAGTGGTGAGTATTACCTCCATCAAAATTATTAAGGATTCTTTCAACTCTTGATAAACATCTTGTGGATAATCTTTGCCATCGTCGCATGCTTTAGTATGGATTAACAGTGTGGCCAAACACCTTGCAAATATTATTTCCTGTGACTGTTAAACCTTCACCACTAAAATGAGACAGAGGGGTTTTGCCTTCTAAAAGAAGATTCTGTTCCAAAACTACTACAAAAATCAACAGTCAAGGTTAATGTATGACAGTCGATTTAAAAGATATAAGAAGTGCTAATGACATTTAAGCACTTTAACTTTTACTGCATATTGCTTAAATATCATCGAAACTGTAAAAAAGATTCACAGGTGTTTAACCTGAGTGTCCGCTGAAGGTGTATCAGCTGTAACAATGTCCTGTTGCTCAATGGCAGCAGACAAGCAGCCATGCCGGAGCATGAATCTACACTTCTGAATCTATACTTTAATACAGAGGAGCCTGGGACATGGTCAGCAATCACGCACGTACGCACGTACGCACGTACGCACGCACGCACGCACGCACGCACGCACGCACGCACGCACGCACGCACGCACGCACGCACGCACGCACGCACGCACGCACGCACGCACGCACGCACGCACAAACTCTCTCCGTACCTCTGTGTGTGTAAGACAAGTTCACTCAAAAGGAAAGCAAAATATTACATGGGCTCAGCTGCTCACAGAGTGCCTTGGGTCCATTGGTAGCCTTACAATCACCCAGGCAACTCACAAATCACCCTCACAAATTTTTAAATTTGCCTATAAAATGTGAATCAAGTCACAATACGCAGAAATAAAACATGATTCAGGCCATTTCCTTGTGACTCTT